>VKOC01031734.1:0-15595 GCA_009364415.1 Spea multiplicata
GGTCCCCACACAAGTGTGGGGACCTGACCCAACACCCCCCTGCTGCCTTATCGCTCCATGAGAGCGACAGTGCAGCGTTAACCCCTTCAATGCCTTAACCCCTTCAATGCGGCATTTTAGGGGTTAATTCCCGTTTTGTACGGGATGCCCAGGCAGACCAGCAACAGCAAAAACAAGCCCCCACAAGCCCTGTGATGACTCCTGTAGGCATGGAAGCCTACAGCAGTCATCAAAGAGACTCCCCCCTGCAATGGCTGGTCTATAGACCAGCAATTGCGTCCCAGCTGCCAGAGGCAGCTTCAGGGACAGGGGAGAGGGTTCTTCAGTCTCCACATGAGTGTAGAGAGCAGCCCCAACCCTCCCCTGCTGTCTGATCACTCCATGAGAGCGACAGTGCAGCGTTAACCCCTTCAATGCCACAATTGTGTATGACACATTCGTGGCATTGCAGGGGTTAACATTTCTCCCCACAAGCTTGTGGGGACTAAATATCAGTCAATGCTGTGCTCCAACGGAACATCAGCATTGAAAGAGTTAAAAAAAAATCAAAATAATAATTTAAAAAAAAAACTAGCACTGACCTGAAAGTCCAGGGTGCTTCCAGGTCAAACGCTGTGAGTTTATAAGTGGGCTGATGATGATCAGATCACTCCTGACCAACTGTTAGTTTTAAAAAAAATCCTTGCTCCTCACTTTTTTAGCTGGTGCCTGGATTCACAACAAATTTGTCAAGCACTGGTATACATGGTTTTTCATTTTCTGGTTATACTGTACCTTTAACAGTTTTAAAGCCGACATATTGCTGTTGTTTTTATATCCTCATTCTTTATCCTTCAACATCTGCTAAAAGAGCATCCAGTTGGATGGCGTGCATATTTCTATAGCTAATGAAATGAGTGGTAGACTACCAGAGACACTTTATTGTTCTCTCACCTGTGTTTACGCATACTATTTGCATTCTAAATCAAAGCATGCGCTAACGCAGTGTGTGCTGCCCTACATAAAATGTTCATAGCACAGGGTGTTAATATATCTTTGCCGTGAGAAATGTATAACAGTATTAATTCTCCCTGTCCTAACCATTAATTCTTTTCTGAACAGCAGCAGCTGGAACCCTGTGATTAGAATGTACTGCCATTCTGTTATTTATTTATTTATTTTATTTTCAATAGATCATTTATATTATTTGTGTTTTGGGATTATGGTGAAGTAGCTATATTTGTATCAGAGGTTTGAACAGTGCAGACACAAGGATACATTTAATATTAGGTAACATAATCAAATCATCAAAAGGGAAGGACATCAGTCACCCAGAGACACAGAATGAAGTAATGGGAACTGGGTGAGTGAGCACTATATTATATTACTAGGTTCCTCTATATTACAATAGAAGGGCAGTGAAAATAAACCATAACATTTATAATATTCAATAATACAATAAGATAAACACGCTGATACAGAAAGAAAAGCTCTTCTCTGGCAAGCTTAACTGTTAGGTGGTTGAGGGGGAATGAGATAGACTTAGGCTAGGTTTCCACTTAGGTTTTTGTCCTGCCTTATTTTCTTGATGAAAAACGCCAAGAAAACTGCCACTGCATTTTCCTGCGTTTTGGCGTTTTTTCTGGAGTTTTTTCTGGCGTTTTAGCCTTTCTGTGGAAATTGCTTTTTTTGACCTTAGGCAGTTTTTCCAACCTTTACAAGTTAGATGTTTCACCCAGCTAAAAGGGATTAGGATAAATGGCAAGTATCTGCCCTCTCCTGATGTCATTTACTTGGTAGAGTTCTACTTAAACGCCCCGGCGGACCCTTTTGTCTCTTTTCTGTGGTTTGTAAGGCATGCTTTATTCCGAATGTCTGCTCCTCTAGGAAGATTGGCCCCAAATGATGGTGCAAATTGTTTGCTGTTGCTTTTGGCACGCAGGATCCAGTTGGGTATGTTTGTTTGTAATGGCATGTTTGTTCCAAATGGTGTAAAATATTTGCTGGGTCTTTTAGCCACTTTTAAAACACTTTAATCACCAAAAAAAATCCCCATTACATAGCCAAACTCCAAAAGCATATTCTTCTGTATCAGTTCTCATGTTCTCAGTTAATTTTATTTGTTGGCCGAACCTCCAAGCTTTTCAGCATTTAAAATTGTCCTCAACAGTTGATACTCTGTTGCCATGTAAAATATTGCCGTTAATTTATCTCCAAACAGCCGTTAAAGCCATTAATGAGCTCTTCCATTTGAAAACAATGCGATGACAAACTGCGTTACTCACTTAGTTACCCAAGTCTGTCCTATTATAGAGATGTTCCAACTGATTGGATCAATTATTTGATAGTCAAGGTGATCTCTTTGGGGTTTATTTACTGTGAAAGAGAATTGACAGGAGAGGTATGGTTTCAACCCCCCAAATAAACTGGCTATTCATGTTTAATCAGCTACATCTAAAGGATATTTCTACTCAGAAGACTCAATATTTAAGTGGTGCTCAGAAAGGCATAAGCAAGTTCTATCCATAATGGATCCATCACCATGGCAGTTGATCGACATCTCATAAATAGCTGGATGATTCTAATGGCAATTGTAATGTACGTACTGATAATAACACTCTCCTAGTCATTCTTCATGTGCTCTTACAAATAAAGAAGGTATTTAGGAAATGGAATCGCCAGGGAAAAGCCTTCAGCAGATTGTGCTGCTTTTTCACAGACCCCTATAATCTTGAACTGACCAACACAGCCCTTTTAGGACTATACTGATTTATGATTCGTCAGATATTAAAGGAACATACATTACATCTTAACTTGAAAACAATGATGAGGCACTTCTTGTTGACATCTTGCTTTTGATTACACTGATGTCTTCCTGCACTTCCATTTAGTATGGAATGTACAAATTCATCAATTAATTACAAATACCTAATACTTATGTCTTCAGTGATGTATCTTTTGTAATGTGCTCAGCACAGATGGAGAATAGCTCTACTATTAGCGTACATTAGATGATGATTGCTCTTTTTACTTTTCAAAATGTTATAGACATCAGTCAGGACTTGAAACTTTTGCAATGGTCTCTAAAACTTGTGAATGCATAATCTGGGTTTATTTTTTGTTAATTTATGTATCATTGATATAAACAAATTTACCACGATCATTAGTGTATTAAGTGTTAATCTCACATTTTACCAACTTAAAATATTACACTGTATCTTAAGAGGGTCAGTCAATAAGTTGCAAGTTATCATTGACTTTTATGAATTCTGCTCCCAACTTAAATATATATATTATCTCACAAAAGTTAGTACACCCCTCACATTTTTGTAAATATTTAATATCTTCACAATACTGAAGAAATGGCACTCTGCTACAATGTAAAGTAGTGAGTGTACAGCCTGTATAACCTTCCGTTTGAGGATGCCCCACAGATGCTCAATAGGGTTTAGGTCTGGAGACATGCTTGGTCAGTCCATCACCTTTACCATCAGCTTCTTTAGCAAGGCAGTGGTCATGTTGGAGGTGTGTTTGGGGTCGTTATCATGTTGGCCCAGTCTCCGAAGGGAGGGGATCATGCTTTGCTTCAGTATGTCACAGTACATGTTGGCATTCATGGTTCCCTCAATGAACTGTAGCTCCTCAGTGCCGGCAGCACTCATGCAGGCCCAGACCATGACACTCCCACCACCATGCTTGACTGTAGGCAAGACACACTTGTCTTTGTACTCCTCACCTTGTTGCCACTACACATGCTTGACACCATCTGAACCAAATAAGTTTATCTTGGTCTCATTGAGGCCTGTTCCGAGTGTCCTGTGAAACTGCTGTATGGTCTTGCCCACCGTGCTGCAGCTCAGTTTCAGGGTCTTGTCAATCTTCTTATAGCCTAGTCCATCTTTATGTAGAACAACAATTCTTTTTTTCAGATCCTCAGAGAGTTCTTTGCTATTAGGTGCCATGTTGAACTTCCAGTGACCAGTATGAGAGAGTGTGAGAGCGATAACACCAAATTTAACACACCTGCTCCCCATTCAAA
This sequence comes from Spea multiplicata, assembly GCA_009364415.1. NCBI lineage: Eukaryota > Metazoa > Chordata > Amphibia > Anura > Pelobatidae > Spea > Spea multiplicata. Next base: position 4,019 of record VKOC01031734.1, read on the forward strand.
CCTGAGACCTTGTAACACTAACGAGTCACATGACACCGGGGAGGGGAAATGGCTAATTTGGCCCAATTTGGACATTTTCACTGATATACAGGCTGTGCACTCACTACTTTACATTGTAGCAGAGTGTCATTTCTTCAGTGTTGTCACATGAAAATATATAATAAAATTTGGGGTAACTTCATGGAAAAAAGGAAATTGCAAAATAATTTTCTAATTATCAATTGGTCTTTTAAACTTCAACTTGGATTAGCGAACTCAAGGTGCCATTGGAACACAGGAGTGATGGGAGTGATAAAGTGCCTCGGTACGCCTATAAAGATACTCCATTAAAAACTACTGTCTTCAGGTACAATAGTCATTTACAACATTAATAACATCGGCACTGTAGTTCTGATCCATTTGATGTCATGTTAATGGACAATATTAGCTTGTCTTTCAAAAACAAGGACTTTTGAACGGTAGTGCATGTGTGTCACCAGATCAATGGAATACATGGTTACTCTTGTCTAAAGTTGCTTAGCCCACCCATGATTCCCAGAATATCAATACTGTGGAATGCAAAAAGTTGCCTCATTCATAATTTTGCTAGGAACACAATTGTCATATGGCACAATAACATCACCGTGTATAACAAAAAAAAATATAAAAATATTCATCTCCCTAAACCTGTGCACAAGCCAAGCCGGAAGTATTTTTGGCTTCTTCGGCTCCCCTCTTACTATTTATTTCCTATTTGGTCACATTATTGTCAAAAATCAGTACTTTGCAGTGGGAAAAGGTTTTTTACTTTAATTCTAGTAATTACAATTTGTATTGAGCGTATATTAGCATATCCTTAAAACTGTATCATTAATTGTGTTCATTTGATCATGTTTCCATACAGATTTAAAAGAGACATCTTACAGAGTGGACGCCTTTCGTATTTAAATTATTGTGATAGGAAATTAGTATCCATGGCAACTGCTCCAGATCAAGGCCTCCCAGACACCTCATTTAATCATTGTTTACTAGGTTGAATTAATTAATCATATCATTAAATTCAATCACTTCTAAAATGATGAGAAAAAACACATTTGATTTTACAATCAAGAGAAAGAAGACATTTTCTACATAGTATTACAAATACAGATTATAGCATTGAAAAACATTTTTTACATGAATATATCTTGTTGGGGCTTTTCTACACCAATTCATTACTTCAATTGATTTGCCACATTGGCTTTCACACTGCTACATAATGACATACATAACATTTACAGTATATAGCAATGCTATTCAAATATTTTTTTGCAATCTTGTCTAGAATTTCTTCGACACAGTAGGTGGCACAGCTGAACAATGATCCAATTTATGTTCTGCAGCATGGTCTGATTACAATCATACCCAACATACATATTTTTTTATATGTTCAATCCATATTTTACATTATACCCTATATTATACATTTGTTAATACTACTGGCTTATGAGGTTTGTTGGAGGTAGTGTGTCTTTTTATTTACATTTTTTACTTGTAGTGTTCAGGCTAAGGGATATTGAGGCACTCTTAAAAAAACATTATTCATTTTATTTAATAGATTTGCTGGATCTCTTCTGTTCTGCACTGAATTTTCGGTGAGTGTCAGCATTTACACCCACTGGAAGGGAATGCCCCATCACGTGATCAGGCATTCCTTATATATTCATTTAGGAGGGACACTCATGTTGGCTTCTGCCAACAGGGAATAGCACATCTTGATTTATATAGTGCCCTCATGTTCTGCAGTGCCTGGACATAACGCTATTAATATTTACAAAATAATAAGACCACAACAGATAGTAAACTTTGGCATACCATTCCATTCTTCTAACAACCTGGTCCGTTAACCTGGCCCTTCTGGAGCCCTGCCCAATTTCTATACTTCTCCGCAGACCCGTCTACATTATTCTGTCCTCTTGGAGCACCCCACAAGGACTCTTCCCCATTCCTTCCATTGGGGAGAAGGTGTGCGCAGAGGCTCCTCAATTTTGCGGAAAGCGCTCCGGGAGGACAGGTTAATGGAGCAAATAGTGGGGAGACCAAGTAGACCAAGAAAGAAGACGAACCAAAAATTTTGAGCTTTCAGCGTTGCTTTCGTTTATTTCGTTAGAGGTCCCTACTCATTTTTAGACATTCATACTAATTACTGAAATTGAATAAAATTTGGTATGAATCCGAATGCACAAGTCTATTTTCCCACGATATGACCATTTTTACTGTCTGTTGTGGTCCTGTTATTTTGTAAATATTAATAACATTATGTACAGGCACTGCAGAATATGATGGCACTATATAAACCAAAAAGTTAGAAGGACTCCCATTTTAAAAGTCCATTTTGCTTTGGATAAATATTTTTTTTTATGTAATTAGATTGTGTCATATTATTTTTTCCTAAAAGACAGGTAATAAGCACCGGCTCCTTTAGCCCAGGAGGTTCGTGCAGTAATGTGATACCAGACAATCTACTTCAACGAAACAATTGCATGAAAGCATCTGTTCTCTTTTAATGCTTCACAGATCAACACCATTACGCTATCCACTGTGTTTGCAATTCTGCTTTTTTTTTTCTTTACAAAATGAACAAAAGATGTTCAGCTTATGTCATATTGCATGAGTTTATTAATTGGTTTAATGTTCTGATGAGATTGCTATAAAGACAAATGAAATAATAAATATTTTCTGTGTAACCGTTCTCAAAATGGCAAATGGACTCCCAAACATATTTTTCTAGATGTATAATAATGTATTTAGACAGTCCATAGTATAATAAATATTTTGCATTGCACTACAGTCAGTTGTAGATTTGTACACTTTTTCTAAAAGCCAAAAATTATATATATATAGTGAGCGTGGGCCACATATGTCCAGGAGGGGCGGCAGCCCCGATGAGCCAGTTACAGGGACAATCTTTGATCTCCTCAACTGGCTCATTTACCTACTCAACACAGTCTGCATAGTCTGCACATCTTTAACCCCTTCAGGACCGGGTTTTTGTTACTACGCTAAAAGACCAGAGCAGTGTTTGTGTTTTTGCTACGTCTTCTCTCCTCTCAATTAGTGCACCCACACAAATCATATTTTGTTTTTTTTCAGCAAAAGTAGGGCTTTCTTTTGAAATACGAATTATATATATATAAACCATCGTTAAGTATGAAAAATATCTAAAAATTTTGGGGAAATTAGGAAAAAAAAGGAAATATTTTCACAGTTTCAGCTATAAAACTTAATGTAACCAATGCAAATGGAAAAAAAACTCCAAAAGTATATTTAGGAATTTGTTCTGTTTTTGGAAACACCTCATATGACTGATATTTTCATTGATTTTGGCACTTACAGGCTTAAATATGAATTACGTGCATCGCTGTCTCTAAACAAGATTTTTTTTTTAAATGTGGTATCCTGGGAGTTGCGCCCCAATAGTGTTTGGGCTTCCAGGCAGACCAAAGCAGCAGAGCCCCATACAAAATGGGTATTAACCCCTAACGATGCCACGATCGAAGCATTCAAGGTGTTAACGCTGCACCGACCCTCTCATGGAGCGTTCAGGCAGCAGGGGAATGTTGTGTCAGGTCCCCACGCTTGTGTGGGGACCCAATCAACAAACAACCCCCTTCCCAGAAGCTGCCTGTTCACTCCATGAGAGCGTCAGTGCAGCGCTAACCCCTTCAATGCCGCGGCATTTTATGAAAAACGCATTTTGAGCCGACAAAATCACTTTGTGGGAGTGACCGAAGGCTCGGGGGCGGGCTCGGGGTGTCTGTGCTGGTCTGCTCAGACACCAGGGCAGACAGCAGCAGCAGCAGCGCCCCCACGATCACCACGACTGTGGCAACATGGGGGCATATTTTTGAGATGACGTACCTGGTACGTCCCGGTTTCGAAGGGGTTTACACACAGAGGATATGACAACATATCCAGGTGCTCTGTGTCTTAAAGGCACCGCATGCTTTTTAAGGCAGTGCAGACTACGACGGAGGGAGGGCAGAGGTAAGCCTCCACATATCTCCTCTTACATGCACTTGACTGCTAACATAGTGAAGAACTCCTTGGTGTAATCCCCTGCTAGCTCACTACCCTGGGCAGCAGTCTACTTTGCCTATAGGACTGGCCACCACCAGATACAGTATCCTCTTTAATTAAACCGCAAACTAGTGAGAAAGGCATTATATAAACATTAAGAATAACAGAGGAACTAGAAAGACCTATAGAAGCATCAGCATTTATCTATTACATCTCCCCTAGGATTCACTGACTCTCATCTGACTCCTGATAGCTATCTCTAGATCTACCAGTTTAGTGCACATATCTCAGCCCCGGACGATCCTACATGGGAGAAAGCACCATTTAAATGGCGTTCATTTTATTTAATTATAGTTCCATCCTCCTGCTCATTTAATGCAGCTATATTTTAGCCATTTAGCTAGTTCCAGTGGCTCAATACAATTGGTTATAGCTTTGAAAAGAACAAGATTAATTCTTAGGAAAATGATGGTTAAAAGAAAAAAAGAGACCATCGCTGTACTACATTTTAACAATGTGCTTTCACTCTTTGTACTCTTTATGAGTACTGCAATAAGAAAGAGGCAACTGTGCTGTTGTGCTAAAAATAATTCTGCAGGTTTGACTTGAAATACGAGCAATATGATGTATTTTTCCCTTTTCAATAGGAAACCAGATTTTGAATGCAAATTCCAGTACCGGAATTTGATCAACTTTAAATTGGTTGCAAATTACAAAACCAGGTTCCAAATTCACTAAAGTTAAAACATCTGTTTTTGTGACTTTATTAACTGAGCACCAACAAATAACTTGCAAATAGAAGGCAAGGCTCATGTTTGTGTCCCTCTGAAAGAGTCAAAGGGACAGATTAGTGTGACATGAAGCCTCGCCAAAAAAACAATGCATATTAAAGTACTCTGTACTTTAATTCACTATATGACCAAAAGTATGTGGACACAATGCATTTTGAGCCCGGGCTTTGTCATTAAGGGGTTAAATCAAGCACATAGGCAGCCATCTCCATAGGCAAACACTGGCAGTAGAATGGGTCGTACTGAAAAACTCAGTGACTTTAAACATGGCAGTGTCATAGGATGCCACTCTTGCCACAAGTCAGTTTGTGAACTTTCTGTCCTACTAGATCTGCCCTGGCCCACCATAATTACTATTATTGCGAAGCAGAAGCATCTACTGTAGGTGTAGCAACATCTCGGCCATGAAGCGGCAGACCACGCACACTCACAGACTAGAGCCACTGAGTGCTGAATCTCATAGCATCACTACATTATTCTAAACTGCCTCTGAAAGCAACATCAGAACAGGCACTGTCCGTCGGGAGCTTCATGAAATAGGTTTCCATGGCAGAGCAGCTGCACACAAGCCGAAGATCACTATGCACAATGCCAAGCTGAGTTTTGACGGGAGTTATTTTTTCTATGGCTCCTTAGTGCTCATGCATCTATTCTTTCTCCTTGCTGTTCTGTTCTTTCTTATCTTTCTCATTTCCTGCAGGCATTGTTTTGGCATAGTGTCTGCGCACAGCTATTGCTGGGTCTTGGGCCACATTCCATTTAGATAAGGATGTGTCGTCACCTCCCAGTTCTGAGAGTAATAAAAAGACTTGCTGTGCAGTTATTAATTTGAAGCTGTTCTGGAACGTGGGACTACAGCGTTGTGTAGTGTAATCTTGATCGTGGGCACTGGCTGATACTGACATGGGCTTCCCCCACGTAGGTGAAGTAACCAAAGTATATGCTCTTTTTTGTCTTTGATGAAATAAAATATTTCTGTTTTTTTTCAAGAGTGTGTTTGGTGTTACATTATTTCGGGATCTGAACTAGTTTACTGAGAGAAGGTATTTTCTGTTCAGTTACAGAAGTGGCGTAAGGCACCCTACCACTAGACTCTGGAGCAGTAGAGAGATGTTCTCTGGAGTGATAAATCACACTTTACTATCTGGAATGGACAAATCTGGGTTTGCGGATTCCAGAGGAACACTACTTACCAAAATGCATAGTGCCTACTGTAATGTTTGGTGAAGGAGGGATAATGGTCTGGGGGGACTACTGCTATTGACTTGATAAAGGGAGGTTGATACTTAAAATAAAGGTAATATTTTATACTGTGACACTCAATGTTTTCCAATTGATAGAGCATACAAAGACATTTTAGACAATCATTTGTCTCCAACTGTGTGACACTTGAATGGCTGTTATATCTGCAAAGTGCCGGTGGGGGGATCCATATTAATGTCTATAGATTTGGAATGGGATGTCCTAAGCTCATATAGGTGTGATGGTCATGTGTGCAAATACTTTTAGTCATATAGTGTATTTATTCTTCAACTTGTTTTCTTCAAAAAATACCTTTAGGACAAGCTGTTGCACAGTCCCCCTCCATGGTCCAATTTTTGACAGGACTGATTGGTTGCACTTTATGCACATACACATGGGGGACTTGTTGGAACCAACCCTGCCGAAACTTTTGCTGGAACTGGCTTGAGGTGATACCACATGGGCACCGGCAGCAGATGTGTCCGGCCTAACACATCTCTCGCATGCTAAGTACCTAGGGGGTGGGCAAATGCATACAGAGGATTCTACAGTATCCCTCCATGCATTTGCAAACAAATAATTGGCTATTTAAAAGGACCCCTCAGATATTATATGCATGAAAGTACATTTGATGACTGGAGTGTCTTTTTAATAAATATAGCAGTACATCCTCTTACAGTGAAGGAAAAAATTATTTGATCCCCTGCTGATTTTGTACATTTGCCCACTGACAAAGACACGATCAGTCTATAATATTATTGGTAGGTTTATTTGAACAGTGAGAGACAGAATAACAACAAAACAATCCAGAGTAATGCATTTCAAATAAGTTATAAATTAATTTGCATTTTATGCAGTGAAATAAATATTTGACCCCTTTGCAAAACATGACTTAGTGCTTGGTGGCAAAATTCTTGTTGGCAATCACAGAGGTCAGACATTTCTTGTAGTTGTCCACCAGGTTTGCACACATCTCTGGAGGGATTTTATCCTACTCCTCTTTGCACATCCTCTCCAAGTCATTAAGGTTTTGAGGCTAATGTTTATGTTCATATCATGCTGCAATACCCATCCACAGCCCATTTTTAATGCCCTGGCTGAGGGAAGGAGGTTCTCACCCAGGATTTGACAGTACATGGCCCCATCCATCGTCTCTTTGATGCAGTGAAGTTGTCCTGTTACCTTAGTAGAAAAATACCCCAATGCATAATGTTTCCACCTCCATGTTGGGGATGGTGTTCTTGGGGTCATGGGCAGCATTCCTCCTCCTCCAAACATGAGGAGTTGATGCCAAATAAATCGATTTTGGTCTCATCTGACCACAACACATTCACCCAGTTCTCCTCTGAATCATTCAGATATTCATTGGGAAACTTCAGCTGTCTTGAGCAGGGGGACCTTGCGGGCATGCAGGATTTCAGTCCTTCACGGCCTAGTGTGTTACCAATTGTTTTCTGGGTGACTCTGGTCCCAGCTGCCTTGAGATCATTGATAGTTGATGGGCTGATTCCTCACCGTTCTCATGATCAGTAAAATTCCATGAGGTGAGATCTTGCATGGAGCCCCAGACTGAGGGAGATTGACAGTTATTTTGTGTTTCTTCCATTTGCGAATAATCGCACCACCTTTTGTCACCTTCTGACCAAGCTGCTTGGCAATGGTCTTGTAGCCCATTCCAGCCTTGTGTAGGTTTACAATCTTGTCCCTGACATCCTTGGAGAGCTATTTGGTCTTGGCCATGGTGGAGAGTTTGGAATATGTTTGATTGATTGCTTCTGTGGCCAGGTGTCTTTTATACAGGTAACAAACTGAGATTAGGAGCACTCCCCTCAATCTCAGCTTGTTACCTGTATAAAAGACACCTGGGTGTCAGACATATTGCTGATTGTTAGGGTTCAAATACTTGTTTCACTGAGTAAAATGCAAATCAATTGATAACTTATTTGAAATGCGTTATTCTGGATTGTTTTGTTGTTGTTCTGTCTCTCGCTGTTCAAATAAACCTACCATTAAAATTACAGATTGATGTCAGTAATAAATCACCAGGGGGTCAAATAATTTTTTCCTTTACTGTATAATTTTTGCAGAGGTTCACACTAATATTAAGCAGAAGCTTAAAAGCCTAGAGCCACCCCTTCTTGTATATTGTTGACATTGCTTACATAAAATTTGATGTTTGTCTGTACACCATATGCAGACACTGGGAAAAAGAATGAGTGAATAGATGAGTACATTCAACTGTGGTGCCTGATGCTGTGTAAAGGTTGTGGTAGGTTCATTTACAATTCCGTAGGAACATGAATGCTCTTGAAAGCTTATATTCAGTAAATGACACATAGCATTTTGTGAGCCTTACAGCCCAATACTAGAAAATTAACTAGAACATATTTGTGAGTATAGAAGACATAGCCTTGATTTGAATAAACATAACAATGACATGAAACCATTTTGTTTTATATAAATAACACCTTTCTGCTACTTTCTCCTTTTAAAAAATAAATATGACTATATTGTGAAAATTATCGACTGTATTCTTCTACCTTTTGTACCCTCTGACTAATATCGGTATATTATAGAGTTCTTGCTGACAAAGGGAAGACTGGGCTGTCATCAGACAGCCCCATCTCCAGTGAATCACACTCACTGCAGGAGTGGTGAGTGTTAGAACAGTGGATATCTATGCTGTCCTCATGGTCACAAAGAACTATTGCTTTGAGGATGACATACTGTGTTTAACGTTAAATATAATGCATAGCACTTTATATAAATACTCAGCATTTAAATATCCCATTCCTAACAATTACTATGGGTCAATAGAAAGGAGCTTGCAACCAGTACTCACACACCAGTGTATAATGAAGCCTGAATGTATTTTAGTGAGATAGCAAACTTAACACAATATTTTATAGTGTCACAACTTGTTCATCAGCTACATGTCAGTAAGAGGATGTACTGATGAGTAACGATCGGTTTATCTGGATCATTCTTTGCTCTCATACAACATATTTGGCTATCTAGGACTTCTTGACCGCTTCCCTGCCCCACCTATCCGAGCATCTGTACCTCGCTAGATGCATGGGACAAAACAGTTGTAAGGAGAAAACTTATCAGCTCCCCCTCGTCACTCACACCGCTATTTAAAAACAGGTATTTTGCTCAAGAGATAGAAATTAGATTGTTTAAGAATTTAGGAAAAGCTCCCATGTGGCTGCATTCTATGGAGTATAAGCTCACTGATTCATGCTGGAAACACTGTAGCCAGGTGGGCACCCATAAGCACATTTCGTTGTTGTGTTCAAAGATAGCTTTACTATGGGGTATAAGAAATGAATTGATCACAGGAGCGCTGGGTAAGCTGATCCCATTAGACCCATGGTTATAATTACTGACAAGGCAGACCCCTTCTCTCACTTAAAATAAAAACAAACTGGTGTTTAAAAAAAGCTCTAGCGACTAGAAGAGTGATAGTCGAGAAATGGAATACACCAGACATCCCATCCGTCGGAAGCAATAGAAATGGACAGACTGACAACTCTGGTCCATGAAGCAACTTGATCTTCCATACTATTGCCTTTATGGGGATTGATCTATGGCAGATGGATGTATACGTACGAACATCTTAAACACTTTGCCAGTGTCCTTCTTTATTTGTCATGCCAAATCTGCTAAAAATTAAGAATGTCAAAAAAACCCCAAAACCTTACATCTTAATTAATTTCTTGAATCCGTGTATAAGGTCATGTTTCATATTTGCATTATTTATAGTAGAGACTATTGAATGCAGTCCATAGAGGTATATATTTTCCTTGTACAATCTGCAAATGAGTTACTTTTTGAGGTTTATGCTTAGTTATTTGAACTTGAAGAATTTACGGATGCAGTCCACCTTATGAGTAACCTTATCGGGATGTCGGTATGGTCTGGACATCCTGATGTTAGCCGTTAATTATGAATAAAAAAGGCATGGCGTTTGTCAGTCATCGTAAGAAGACACCCGAGATGAAAACAGCACTCTTGCTTTTATAGACTGCTGCTAGGGTTTGCTGTAACGGGCGAACACGAAAGGAAGTATCAGAGTCACAGGACAGGAATGGCATTTGTGACATGCCTTGCTAAGCACTGGGGATTGACGCTTGAAGTACATTATACAACTTTAAATAAATCCGGCTGAAGACACAGGTGACAACTACAGGAAGATGACATGAAGCAACGATCACTAAGTGCTATTGACTATCATGTTTACCCAGGGATATTTGCCATCTGTTAGTTTGATATTTAATCAGTGTTTAAGGCTCCTTTTACAAGGTGTACAGTGCTGCGGTATACGACGGCACTAAATAAATAATATTAATAAAAAAAAATAACCTTGCTGATAACAAGAACAAAAAGAATGAAAGCTTTTTAGTTTTTGCATATTTCTGGTATTTTCTCAGATTCTTCTTGTCTGAATTTCTCTTCCCTATGGCTTAAAAAATGACCAACAATTCTACTTCTGTAATGATTATAAATAGATTGAGAAAAAAAGTTTAACTGAGCGACAGAAAGATGCATTTTGGGAAGCATATGGGATTTTTTTTTTTTACACAGCAGCTAGTTAGAGACTGCTGTAAAGATCCTTCTTCAGGAGTTATCTCAACTGAAATATTGTTAACTAGTTTTCATTTCTTTTTTTAAAAAAACAACACGTAAATCATGGTGTTTTTAATCATACTACATATAACTACAATTTTATACAATTTCCAGGACATGTTAATATTTCACATATTGCTCACCGGCACATGTAAGTAAGTGCTGTCCTGCAGGATGTTGGAGGTATAACTGAGTAACTGAATGTATACATTTTACATCCTGCAGGACAGTACTTCTAAAATGTATATGTGTCCTGGAAAGAAATGGCCGATGTGGACACGGAAAATGCAATGTAATAGTGAAATTCCTCTACTTTGTTACATTGAAAATATGAATTTGAAAAAAAATGGGCTAGTGTATGCTGAAATACCCTATACTAAAGCAAACGTATCAACGCTTCCCTTAACGAGAGAGCATGTTTTCTACTAATCCGTGCGCTTGGCATGATCAATGCAGACAAGCAGGGACAGCAAGGGTTACTGTATAATGAAGGGGGTGCTAATCTCTGATCAGTTAGCTGCTTTTGCTCCTAACACTTCTGGGACACTGTAATAGCAACATTTTACCGGAGCCGCCGGTATAAACTGCAGCCGCCCCGTGGGATTAGAAAGTTTGACAGGGATTACTGGAGGCAGGAGTCTAGCGTGAACAAATATATGGATTTTCCAAGAGGTTACAGTAACAAAAATACAACATCCGCTCGTCGTATATAACCGTACTGTGTATATGACATATAATTGTTAGTGGGAATAAGATTCCTTTGTTTATTCAAGATCGTTTCTCCTTAATGTTGACCTGCCTCCTGCATTGTCCAAGATCTGTGTGATTTCTTCTAGGAAGGTCAATTTGTTTATAAATATTTGGCTAAAAAAACATT
>VKOC01031738.1:0-10368 GCA_009364415.1 Spea multiplicata
TACCTTGAAACAGTCCTGCGGCGAGTCTCCCTGCTCTGCCACGGTGCCGGCCTGTAATGCTGAGCGCCGGAAATTGACGTCACTTCCGGCGCTCAGCATTACAAGCCGGCACCGAGAGCGAGCTAGAGGGCTCGCAGAGGAGAGAGAGGGGCGCCGAGTGGGTAAGCGAAAACCACTCCGCGCCCCTCTCTCTCCTCCACTTAAAAAAAAAAAAAAAAGTGCAATTACCCCACTCGGCTCCATTGTAGGGCCGGCCCTGCTTTGAACACACATACTAACACACAAACTCATTCTAACAGCCACTCACTCTGACACCAAACACTTACACATACTCTCTCCCCTGCTTCTCCTTCTCTCCCTCTCTGCCCCTCCCCCAGGTACCAACACCAAATACTAGCACACAATCATGCTGACATCATACACTAACATACACACCCAATCAAACACCACATGTTAACACACACACCATACACACCAGATCTAACACACACACACACTACTGCTAACACTACACTAAAACACACACGCTAATACTATACAGTAACAGACACACTAACACCATACTCACACTAACACACATTCTAAAAACATACAGTAACTCACGCATACTCAAACATCAAATGCTACCTCATGTGCTTACACCATACACTCATACACTTGCACACACACACACTCTAGCACTCAAATACCATACACTTACACCCTCACGCTACCATACACTCACATGCACACTCTCTCCCTCCACTCCTCTCCCCTTCTCACTCGCCCCTCAGCTGTCCCTCCCTGGCTCTCTACCCCCACGCGGAGCACTGTCTTTGGGGCAGCTCACACGCTCTGTGCCAGAAGACATTCTTGTACCGCATGGTCGTGTAATATGGATTAGCGGCCGCGCTGTGTACGCCAGTTGCTGGCGCACCAGGTTCCTAGGTGCTTTGCATTTTTAAACAGCGCCCGCCTTCCTCCTCCTTTTTTTTTTTTTAAAGTGGACCCCAACCTTTTGAACAATGTATGATGTCATAGTTATGCAAGAAGATGAGACAAACACTGCTGTGCCTATGCAGATAAGGGGGGCTAGGAGCACAACTATAACCACATACCTCACTGATACATAGTGTAGACTCTTAACCTGTTTTAGAGAGATATAACTTGATGAAGAATATGAGCCTCTCAGCCCCCGTCCAGTCGCCCGTTTCTCAAACCTTAATCTCGTCTTAGATTCAGGAGCCGGATGTCTATCCCATGCATGTTTAATACCCTCACTGTATTACCCTCTACCACCTCTGCTGGGAGGCTGTTTTCTTATATCTGCCCTCTCAGTATGCCATCCGTTACAAGCCCAGTTAAGTCCCATCAGTGCTCCTTGGCTTGCTTATTCCAGGTACAACGCACTGACTCAACACAGGCTTTAACTAGTTCTAGAACTTTGTTTATTCGTTGCAGTTGTTTGTGTTGTTCTCGTGGATCCCCCGGTGCTGCGCTTTCGTTTGCTGCATGAAGAGTTCAGTATTAATAATCGACGCGCGGCTTCCTGGTGCGCGGATACCGCTTTGGGTCGCGCTCTCCACCGCCATTTGTAGCAAAAGAAATATCATTAAAATAACGAGCTGAGTCCACGGGCTCTACGCGGCGTCGAAGACAGCAGGTCGGCGTGCGAGAGCTTTCAATCACAATAATGCGAGGTGATGAAGTCTCATAGAAACATAGAACCTGCCGGAAGATCGGCCCCATCCGGCCCCCGTCTAGTCGCCCGTTTCTCCTTAATCAGTTGTTGGTCTCGTCTTAGATTCAGGAGCCGTATGTCTATCCCATGCATGTTTAATACCCTCACTGTATTACCCTCTACCGCCTCTGCTGGGAGGCTGTTCCACATATCTACCACCCTATAAGTAAAGTAAAACTTCCTTACACTACATCTGTGCTTTTGACCTTGCAATTGCTGTGCTGAGGGGTGAAATTGAAGTATTAATATTGTGCAGGAAATGAATGGGGGCAAACAACACAACTCTATTTATATGAACACAACAAGTTACACACAAAGAAACAGGAGGGGTACATGTGGCCCTTCCGTTTGCGTAACAGGGAGCCAATCGCCCTCTTTAGCCCAGCATCGCGCATACCGGGTCACCAAGGAGAAACTCCAGGTAGCGGGATAGGAGTTGCACCACGCCTCACTCCCCGCCCACTTCCCCTCCAAATATGGGCAGTTTTCCTTTGTGTGGGGATAGCCCCGCCCGACGCCAGTGGGACCGCCTCCCGACGCCTGCGTGATTGCTCCACCTTAAATTCCGAAAAGGGACGGCTGTGGGTCGCTGGAGCCTGGATGTTCCCACATATGCTTAAAAAAGACGGAGCACCAGGATATGATGTCATATCCTGGCTCTCCGATGTAAGGACGGCGACATGGAGGTGGAAACAGGTGGCGCTGCCCTGGGTTAGGACTAGCACAGCATGAAAAGTAAATACCCCTCAGATCACTAATGTTCTGTAATGCCAAAAAATTGCCAAAAAATGCTTTTCAATGAAATTTCTTTTTAGCCCTATGATGGTTTGGGGGGTAATTTCGGCACCGCATAGAAACCAGACAGAGAAGCCAAAACTCCAAAAGTCGACAGCAGCGGCGAGGATTTCGCTTCTCGAGCTGTCCATATAAACGTTTCCTTGATGGAATTCGCCTGGTTAAACGATATAAAGGAATCCAGGACGGGGGGAGCGTCGCCTTGTCAAGCACTTCAGAAAACGATGTCAACGTAATGACTTCCCAGCTATTTGCATAATAGGCCTTGGCTCTGACAGCCATAAACCAGGGATGGAGGGGGGAGGGGAGATTAACAAGTAGCGGAGGGCAGAGAAACACACATGAGCGGGGGGGGGGGCAGCCACCTGATCATCCTCTGCCGCCTAATCTCATTCGAGAGGCTTAGGCAGCATGGAGCAGGAGCCGTGCGATTTAAACGCCCCGTCCCGGATGCTCAGTGGTCGAAAATGTTTAACCCTGTAAATTCCGATCTGTAGTCAAAGCTGCTCGATCCTCGATTACCCTCCACGTAATGTGACCCTGCGGAGACGGCTACTGCTGCTATCACTCAGTGGCCCCTAGGCACGTGCCTTATGGATACAATATCACTGGAGCGAGCCAGATTCCAATGATTGTTAGCCTCAAAGCCGTAATTATGATGGGGAAACTTTGTTCTAGAAGCGGCAAGGAAGTCCTGAAGCCTCTGGCCTCACAAATCCTATTGGCTAAGGTGACGATAAAGTTACCTAGCGGCCAATAGAAACCTCTGTGTTCGAACCAATGAGAACTGTGCTTACTATGTATGCTGAGCACCGGGGGAAAAATCTGTTTGAATTGTTAAGCTTTAATTTACAAGAGGTTTTTTTAAAGAGATTTTATTCATCTTTCACTAGTATGGCAGACAAATATGCCGTAATTCAAAATAATTTACCCCCCACCCTGCTGTTTTGAGCCCCTGTGTCAATTAAAATAATGACAAGCACCCAGACTGCTCTGATTCACTTAATGTGCAAATTGAACAAGGTTTATTAAACATGGCGGTCGCTCGGCGCAGTCGCCCGTGTGAATACCGAGATTTTATTGGCCGATCCTTCCACTGGATGAACGGGCAAAAATTGACAGAAACTCCCCCAAATCTTGTGGAAATCCTTCCCAGAAGAGCGGAAGCCGTTATATCTGCAAAGGGGGGACCGACTACGTATTATGTGATGTCATCAAAGCCCCTGTTGGTGTAATGGTCAGGTGTCCCAATACTTTTGGCCACATAGTGTATCACCCTATTCATTTATTCAAGCCGCAGTGCCACTTAAACATGCCAGCTCCATGGCCAGCACAGGCTACGGATCACGCGTGCAGGAAACACGCGTAGAGAGATGTTTTACCGCCTTGCACTTGTCTAAGATCTTACGAATAATGGAGACTAAGACTTAAGAACAAATCTTTTTAAAGCAGAAAGGATTAACAGCGTGCAGTGGCCCCCGAAGCCTCGAGGTGGCCTTTGGTTCAAACGGAGTTTTGCATAAATCCTGTAGGATCTGAAGGCCTTTTATATGTCCTCGCTTCGCCGCGTATATACAGTATCGCTGATGATTCAGACTTACCAGCGGGATGCGTTAATCTTAAATTATCACGGCTATTTATGTTACGCATTACTCAGGAAGCTGACAGCGCTGCGAATTTAACAATAGGTTCCGGAGCATGTGATTTATGAATCCGGGCACCGGGTCAACGCGATGCTAATTCCAGCAGAAATAATTAAGAGGCGTGAGATGGCCTGGACCATCGTTCACATAATGAAAGATTAAAATGGCCACAAGCGCATGCGGGCAGCGCGGTAAAACCTAATCCCGGGCCAATTCTCTGTCAAATAAGGGCTTTGTAGGCAGAGAATAGGTTAAAAAAAAGGGCGAAACAAGTTGGGCATAAGATAGGGTGGGTGTGGCTACTGTTAAGCTCCTCCTTTGCAGTACAGTATATGAGACACTCTGACCAATGAAAGAGAAACGGACTTCATTAGCATCGCCATAAAGCATCAGCTCAGTGTGGTGCTTGAGCCGGGAAAGCCACCCAAAAAAATCACATGACTGACAGCAATGGCGGCCTCCAGGGAGTTTATTGGGACAAAATTAGATAAATTGCGACCGACATCACCGTAGACAGCGCTGGGGTTTAGGCTCAAGGAGATGGGACTTTAATGGGACTGCTCCTTTAAATCCCTTACTGCATGCATTACACCTGATCCCATAACGTGTAGCGTCCTGCGTACTAATAGCCCCGTTTAATGGTTAAATGCCCAATTTTAAGCTTTCATCCTCCAGGAACGAAGCCGACGCCATCCTTCACATTATGCAGTCACGTTTCCTCTCCTCAACCTTATGCTAAACACATTCTTCTCTCAACAATTACATGTTCACCCTTAAGCAGTGGAATGGAAAAACACACATTTTAATTACATGTATTAGCATTTCCCCGTTCATTTACATACTCGACTTTCTACTTTCCGAAAAAATATCCAAATAAAAAAAAAAAACGCAAAATGGGGACGGAGATCTGATTTTTTTTCCCCTTAGCATCATCACTACTGGGTCTTTCTTTTAGCGTTAATTATTTTAATGACGATCCACGTTAGTCTGAACCGTACATTTTGGGAATATGCCAATATTTCATGCAGTTTTGGAAAATAGGTATGAGCCTACGGGTTAGTGGGGGTCTGGGTGCAGCATTTCTTCCACCCCCCCCTCATTCCTAACATACACACATTCTAATGCCATATGGTGACACACACTCATGCTAACACCATAGAGTAACACAATAATACCATAGAGTAACCCACATTATCATCATACACTGCACTCACACTCACTCTAACACTATACACTTTCCCTCTACTCCTCTCTCCCCCTCTCCATCTCTCATCTAAAGTGGAGTTCACATTGCTCCACGTCCCTGCCTCTTACCCCCCACTGAGCACTTTCTCCGCTGATACCCCATTACCGTGGGCTTAAGCTTTTTATTAATATTTACAGTATTTCTAAAAATCCAAAATATCCTGAAACCGCTTTTTTGGTTAATTTATCCAACATACACACATAAAGCTCACGGGCGCGCATTTTATCAGTTACCTAGAAACAGTTTCCAACACGGATCTAGAGTGATCTTTATATCTTTCCGGCAGAAAAATGTAATTAATTAAGAAAAATTGAAGGGACTCTGTTACCTTAACAACGTTTACATCATAAAAAAACAAAACAGTCTGTACGTTTTTATAACTGTAACACTTCAGAAAAACATATATGTAATCTAAATCTGTCCCTTATTGATGACATCACCATGAGGCACCATATGCAAAACTCTTCTCCTGAGTTAATTTGCATATTGTACTAGATGGAGGTGTTATAAATAACGATCAAACTGATCCAAAGTAGGAGATTTTCTTTAAAGGGGTGTGGTTAGAGGTGTGACAGGGGTGGGGCTTTACTGTATTGGGACTGACCCGCTGAAAATGGGATTGTTGGGAGGCAGGTTGTATAAATACATTAAATATATAAAATACCCTTCAATATATTCCAGAAGAAGGTGGGTAAAAAAATACGTCGATCAAAGGAAAAGCTAGGTGTTCCGTGCGATTGCATTCCCCCCCCCGGCTGGCTCTCCACCGGGGGTCTCGGGATCGGAGGGGGTCCTGGAATACAGGAACACTTTGTTAATGTGATCCTCTCACGGCTTCATTTGCATGTTCACACTGAGAAGCCTCAGTTCCCACTGTGTTCTTGTTACAAAGAATAACTTTCTTATGTTTATCTCGGGGTTCTTTCTCAGCAGCGATTGATCTGAGAGCTTCGGATGACTGCGAGTGACGGGGAGGTGGGGGGGACATTTCCACTTTCTTCTCGCTACAAAGTTACAGATCTGTCACCCAGCATTCTTCTTGCACTGGAGACCCCTTGACTGGTAGGCTTCTTCACCTACATTTGAAAGCATCAAACCTCAGGCTTCATTAATGGGGGAAAAAGCGACAAATAGACTCGTGCATTTGTACTAATTTTAACAAATTGTGACAAAATTGTTAATTCGTATGAATGTCTGAAAACGAGGAAGCAGCCCCCAGTGAAACCAAGGAAAATCAAGGGGAAAGCTCGGAATTTTCACTTGTTTTTCTTTTTCTCCTTTTCCCTCACCCTCTCTCAAGGTCTTCCTATCTTCTCCGACAAGCCCTTTCGCGTCTCCACTTCTCCGTCAAATTCTCAGCAGCTCAGTTTCTCCAATGCTCTTCTCCTCCGCTGCTCCTTCTGCATTATCTTGGCGTCTTTGAGTGCTTCTGCAACAGGACGGAGCCTCAGCGCGCACCACGTGGACCACCTCTCCCTCCATAGAAGAAGTACTCAAAGAGGCCAGAAAACGGCTCATCGGTGAAGGAGAAGCGGATCGACAAAGAAGAAGATGGAGAAGAAGAAGCAGAGAGAAGTGGAATCGGTTGTCAGAGAAGGTTGGGAGAGGAGAAGATGGAGCCAATGAGACCATTTTTTTTTCAAATAGAAAGAGCCCAAAAGGGCCAAGAATGGAGCTAATTTTTTCCTGTAATGTTTTTGGTCCATTATGGAATCTCCAATCATTTGGAAGCCACGTTTAGGAATCTACTAGAAAGGGCAAATATTTTTGGCATTTTATGACCAAAAAGCCGACCAAATTCAGTCGAGCCTAACGTAGGGTCCCTGTTATAAGGATCTGCAGGATTATTCCTCTCCATGAAGTTATCGCTCCCCTTTTGTTAAGTTGCTGACTATTGTCGGTTCAGGCAGCCATTATGGTGGGGAAGGAGAAAAGAGAGAGAACTTAAGGCTAGGAAATGAACGAGATAATGCTGGCTCTGCCACAGGCTGCCACGGGTCCCAGCAACCCTCAAGTAAAAAACGCTGTAAACCGGGACAGTCGGCAGACAAGCCACCCACCACCCGTCCTCTCCGGACAGCTCTCCTCCAATCTCTCCACAATCTGCATTCTGCATTTAGTTTTTCCTTCCCGTCATTTATAATCTGTCTTCCGCCGTTCCTCTGATCTGTTTCCCCTCCCTTCTATTCTGTTTAACTGAAGGCAATTCATCTCGTTTTAATTAAGTCTTTCTTGCTGCTTTATCACCCGCCAGTCTAAAACAAAAAAAAAAAAAAAACAGAAAAAAAGAAAATGTTTTTTGATTTTAATTACAGCGCTCACGGCGTTAATTACCAGTACAGTAAACGCATCGGCGCGCACTATCCCGACGGGGCTGAGTGACCTCACTGGTATTTGGATGTGACTTGGGACGATCACAGCTTATAGGTGCATCTAGGAAAAAAATTCTGCCCAAAAGTGTTATTTTTTTAAAATTTTACAGCCCAAATAAAACAAATAAAAATAAACCTCTGCAAAATACTTATATTTCCAAAAGTGTAGTGACAGCAAATATATCATTTCAAAAATATTTTTTTAGTTATCTAAAACTTAATTTTCCTAGTATTAACTACCTTAATCTAATCTTAATCCTCCCCTGATGTCACTCTTTCTTCCTCTGATAACCCATTTCCTCCCCTGATGACCCCCCTGATGACCCCCTTTCCTCTTCTGATATCCTTCGTTCCTCCCCTGGGTTCACTTTTCCTCCCTTGATGACCCCTTTTTCCTCCTGCTTGATATCCTTCGTTCCTCTCCTGATGCCCTCTTTCCTCCCCTGATGACCCCCTTTCCTCCTCTGATATCCTTCTTTCCTCTCCTGATGCCCTCTTTCCTCCCCTGATGCCCCTCTTTTCTAGGAGGTCGGAATGTTTGCTGGGTATGAGGGGATCGCAGGGTTCTACGGCCCTAAAAGCCCCGATAATGTGTATAGAAACTGCAGGAAGCGTCTTTATAAATGAAACGGGGCAAATAAACCCCATTATTCCTCTTCTCAATACCCCAAAGATTGGTTATTTTACAGGAAAAAAAGATACATTTTTATCCACTCGGCACCAATGACATCGGTTCAGCACCCAAAACCGCCCTCTGGGTAAATTACCGTATCCAGTGCATCATTTTTAAAAAATTTCTGCTCTAGAACCTTAAATGTTGAATTTTTTTTTAAGCGGTAAACACAGCATTTTAACGCCTCTTTTCAGATCATAATATTTGTGGAAGAGTCTCTGGGGAAATTAAAACAAAATGTTCCTTAATTTGTGTGTATAATGCTATGATAATTTAATCGGTTATAAAAATAACAATGTTTTTCGTGGATACAGACAGTATATTTTTGCATTTTATTTTGTATAATTGACATGATTGCCGGTTAAAAGGTGATTTTACATGGAATACGGGCTGCATGAAGACATTTGGGAATCGTTAAAAAAAAATATATAGAATTTGCTACTCAATAAATTTGCTATTTCACCTGTTTTTAAAACAAATATTCAAATAGAGAACCAACTTAATTAATTAAAAAAAACTATTTTTTTGCATTCTTAAGGACTAAGAGTCAGTGTAATTCCTAATGTACAAATTTTGTAACAATTTTGTTAAAGATAGCTTATTTATGTCCCCAATAGTCATTTGGAGCCAATCTGGCTTTTTGCATGGGCCAATGTCAAATATACCTATATCCTCAACCTTGTCCCTCTGTCAGCTTGCCCATCATGGTCACATGACACAAATGAGTCTACCCCCTACCCCTTTCTTCATTTAATGCCCCCTAAACTTTAATTACTCTTCCTAATTTGCCCTCTTTTTAAATAATCTTCTAAACCCTATTCCCGTAGCTGGGTTTCATGCTTGCCCCTGAGGCTCTGGGTATTGCTAGGAGCCCATAGCACCCCTTTTCTCCTTCTGTGGTCCTCTGGGGTCAGTTGGGGGTCCTGCCGTGGTCCGAGGTGAAGTGGAGTCGCAACGCCCCACCTGCGAGTCGGAGTTTCTTTGTGGTGACCCGAAGGTTCACCTGGAGTCTCCGGGCAAAACCCGGAGAGTCCCCAAGTAGGGCAGCAGGTCCAAGGTGGCCAATAGCCTCATTCTAGGGAACCAATAGCCCTTTTCGGGCAATCAGCCCCCTGTGGAGCCACAACTCAATGTGAGATCATCGGTCTCCCCAACTGGCCCACTAACATAATGGAGTGCTGTGCCAAGTCGACACAACCCTCAATACTCTCCTTCCATCTGACGTGAAGGACAGCGGTGGAGAAGGGCTACGCTGGGTTAGGACTCGGTAAATGTGGGTGGGCAGCCATAAGCCATAATTTACCTCTCGATTCTCTCCGTTCTCCCGCTGTAAACTCTAGCGGTAAGGACAGGTGTGCGCTGTTGTTGGCTGTCATGCTTTCGGGGTAATTTGTTGCACTCGGGCCCCTGGGCAATAAAACGTCAGCCTGCCGGTGTAACGTGATAGATCGCT
Organism: Spea multiplicata; assembly: GCA_009364415.1. Lineage (NCBI taxonomy): Eukaryota > Metazoa > Chordata > Amphibia > Anura > Pelobatidae > Spea > Spea multiplicata. Next base: position 9,903 of record VKOC01031738.1, read on the forward strand.
CGGGTTGGAAAAGGTTACATCGACAGGAGCCTGCGCAAATCACGCGAGAGAAAGGCTAATGAAAGAAATATGTTTTCTAATTAATATTATTATTTGTAATTACCAGCGCTAATCATTAAACATAAGCCTTGGCACAGAACGCTTCCACGCATGATGGACTGGTTTCCAGCAAAGCGGTTATTTGAGAACTTAATGTCATGAATTAAAAATACATTACAGCACCGGTATTAAAAATAAAAGGTGGAAAACGGGACCGCTGGCAAATACCAAGCTGTTAGCGACGAACGATAATGAATCCTCTCACAACGCGTTACATAGTCGCTGCGAAAAAGGTACAGAGTATGTTAAACAATTCGAGAGCGAAAAGAGAGAGATACGGGAAAAATGACTCTGTATAAAGTGATAACCCCCCCAGCGCTATATACAGTAATATGACCCCCCAGCGCTGTATACAGTAATATAACCC
>VKOC01031742.1:0-18698 GCA_009364415.1 Spea multiplicata
CGGCAGAGGCAGACGGCAGGCGGCGGAGGCTGAGGCAGGCGGCGGCGGCGTGAGGCAGGTGGAGTTGAAGGTAAGTGACCGGGATGGGGTTAGGGAGAGAGAGGGGAGATCCTGAGAAGGGGGGTTAGGGTGTGTGTGTCTTACTGTGTGTGTGTCTTACTGTGTGTGTGTCTTACTGTGTGTGTGTCTTACTGTGTGTGTCTTACTGTGTGTGTGTGGTTTCCCAGATAGCAGTGATTCTGATGAAGTTTTTTTGTTTCATTTTTTTGGTTCAAAAATGGGGGTGCGTGTTATACACCAGTGCGTGTTATACGCCGATAAATACGGTATATACTACTAATGCATAGATGATCTGAATATAGCAGTGTTGCAATGTTTTTAATGACATATAATAGAAAATACAAATTACATTACTGTGTGCTGAAGTCAAGTCAACGGGGTCTCATTGAAACCTATTACTAAACAATATTTAATAGAGGAATCAATGTCCCCTAAAAAACTATTATTATGTTTCTACAGTAATGGTGTTGTTTGTACCATAGAGACTTACTTTCCTTTTGGCGCACCCCCATACACAACAGAATATTGATATTTACAGCAATGATTGTCAGACCAATGTTTAATGACTACCAAGGGGACTCGATTTAGAGATTATAACCTGTATTCCACTGATGATATAGATTTGTTATACAATCTTTGCTATTAAACTCTACAGTATTAATCTTTATAATAAAAGCACTAAACTGTTACAAATATATCAGTGACAACATTCAATGGATATTTTTCTACGTACCTTTGCCTAGAACAGAGTCGTCCAACCTGCAGCCCTCCAGCTGCTTTAGTCCTGCAGCAGCTGGAGGGCCGCAGGTTGGACGCCCCTGGCCTAGAATATGAGGCGCCTGTTTGATCATTGAGGGTTGCCAACCATTCAAAAGTACTATGTGCATGATCTCAGCACTGGATATTGGATTCTTGGGCCGCCCGACATAAACCACACTCACTGACCTCCACTCTGGCTCTATCCTGTAATATCGTCAGACTCATTCATTTATTTGTCGGCAATATACTGTGACACACCTTTATTTATTTGATAAACAATGTAAACAGTTGGGGTACAATCAAGCAAGTGGGATCAGTGCTACTGCCCAGCTTTTCTTTTGGGACCCTGCCGCAGAAAATATCCAGAACATAGACCATAACCAGCATAGCCCTATATCTTAAATGTGAACCACGTCCATTTAAACAACTTTAACACAACTGTTACCAATAACAAGCGCAGGAAAAACCACGTCACACACGGGAAACTTTCTTTGCCGGTAACCACCTAACACCAGGGTGAGCGGCGTGGAAAATGCTATAATGTCTATTCTTTTTGAAAAGAAGGGTTTTGGACAAAGCACCTCCTTAAATACTATTCCTGATATCAGACACTGAAAACCGAGATAAATATATGGCAGAGCTGGTGTTTGACAAGGTAAGCAATACATAAACTGTATATACATATTAAGTATATTGTTTTAAAAGCATGTTCTCTAAGGATTCAATGGAACGCAAGAGTACCACCTAACAGTGTAGCATCTTTTCAAAATGCCAGTGATCAATTTGTTATGTACCTCTGAGATAATCTGAGAATCAGAGAGAATAAGAATCCACAATATAAGAATATAATAAGAATTTGCAGGATGAGAATTCTAAAAGTGAATTGAGATATCATTTTCTTGCCTTGCATTTTTAACCCAATACATTTTTTTTTGTTATTTCACACACATATTGTTAAGTTGATTTAGTGGAAGATTGGCGCCCTTCAAAATGATGTATATTTGAGAGGAAAATTACTGTGATGACATTTCAGTTGTCATTATACTGTGGGTAAAGTTGCTATGCACCTATTACAGCTTTTTGCTGTAATTTAAGGGCAAATGTTACATTCTACATTATCCCTAATTCTGACATCTATAAACAAGATATTGATCATGTTTGATTTTTCATTTTTTTATAGGTAATAATAGAAAATATATATTTTGTCTTTTTATTTGGATGTTGCTGTCTTACTGCCATATCGGATGTTTCAATAATGATAGCTTCCCAGAAAGTAATTGTGATAATAGCTCTACAAAGGAACATCATGATTGTGAAAAAAATAACACACATCTGAAGGGCTCTTTGTTTGGAAATAGGAGTAAAAATGTGCCACAAACCCATGCTGCTAGAGTGTCTTATAGATAGATTTCTATTATGTCATTACACTTCATTTTTATGATTTATTTAGACAGCACTATACCTTTTTTTTATTATAGCTTAACATGTAAGTATATTACATTTTTTTTACTAAACCAACTCTTTACTATAATGTTAGTTTATGTTTGTTTTTCTTAAGATAATACATCAATAATTCAACTTTTTGAAAAAAAAAGTAGTGGGAAAAACAGAGCGAATCTTAAACCTCTGGTTTAGTAGGTAGAGTAGATGTTCATGGTCATGGGTGTCCTCCATCCTTTAAAAGTCTAACACAATGCCCTCCTGAGAGAGGCGCTCTAGGCAGCCGACCCTGGGACGTTCCAAGCTATGCATGGACCTGATTAACATTATACAGCGAGAGCTATGTAACTATTCATGCTAGCGTTTACTTTTAATGTCACCTTCTGATCATCTCTTGTTTCCTGTGTTCATTGACACCTTAGTATTTTCAAACATGTAGTGTTATTATTTTATGCCACATAAGCCAGAAATCAGTTTAATGTATTTATTAAACCATACATTATAAGTGACTTGTGTCGATTTGAAAAATAACAGCATCAATGTTATGATGCATTATGAAGGGCCAGATACGAGTTCGCCTTGCATATTTCATAATTAATTGTTAATGTGATAGGGTTTATTTGAAGATTGATGGCAAAACTCAGCAAATCTGTCGTTAATGAATCATGAAGTTGGTGAGTTAAAATGTTGAACTTTATTAAATAAACCAACTGGATCTTGAGCTGTACTACAGCTCTCATTATCCACAGCAAGCCACAGATTGGGCATATATATGTTGAGTAGTGCTATATTGTTTATCCATTGGTAAACATTTTTATTTTACCCTCACAGAAAAAAACAAAAACTTAAAATGTATACCAGCAACTTATTAAACAGGTATTTTGCATTTAAACTGCAAAACATATTTAAGTAAATATTATTATCTGCCATTATTTAGATTGTAAGCACTACGGAGTAGTGCTTACAATCTAAATAATGGCAGATTGTAAGCACTACGGAGTAGACATTTCCTTTCCAAATGTATTCATACATGTAGATCACCGTACTGTACTATATAACTGCACTTACTGTACCGTAACATGTAAGTTGCTAAGTAAATCTGCTAACATTTGTTACTAAATAAAAATATACATACATTTGCAGCGATAACCTATTGCACTGCACCAGGGGGATATTTATGTTTGTATATATGTGAGCATTAATGTGTATGTATAAGTGTGTGTGAGCATGAATGTTTATGTTTAAGTGTGTGTTAACATGAATTTGTATGTATAAGTGTATGTGAGCATGAATGTGTATGCATAAGTGTGTGTTAACATGAATTTGTATGTATAAGTGAATGCGAGAATAAATGTATATGTGTAAGTGTGTGTTAAAATTAATTTGTACATTCCATTTTTTAAAAGATTCTGATTTATAATGTTTTTAAATAACATAATAAAAACTTCAATGCTTAGCACTGTTTATCGTGTTTTATTATGTACATACATTCAGTTAAACCAAAAAAACAACTTTCTACCTTACAGCATTGGCATTAGAAACAGACATTATTTTAACCTAACTATACTCAAAAAAGTTTCTAGTTACTTACAATGGAAACTTTACAATGTTTGCAATACAAAGAAAAGGCTAATTCTCTGAACTTGTTTCATAATTTCAAAGTCCTTGCTACCAAAGATAAGACAATGACATAACTTTTCTTCCAATTCCTCTCATTAAAGTAATAAAGTTGAATAATAATGAGTGCAAAGAATTATGTTGTCATGCGTGTTAGTCTAGAAAATATAAATTCCTCTCATAAAAAGTCAAAGGATCAAAGCTGGATTCTAGCATTAATTGGAAACAAAAAGTCATTGGTGTTCTGATTTAAAGGGCACTTAGAAATGATTACGCAGTCAAAAATTACTGAAAAATAATTAAGGTTAAAGTGGAATCATTATTTTAGTGCCTACAATTGGTCAATCCCCCCCCCCATTCCCTCAAAGGCAGGGCATAAAATTAAGTAGGGAAAGATTGTATAACTCACAATGACATTCTAAGTGTTCCTCCATACCTTCAAGATCAAAATATACATTAATGAAACATATTTCACCTTAATTGGATGTAATATTTTCATAGCCTTTAAGCTTTATTAATCTTGAAATTAAAAAGCTATGCACCTGTGTAATTAATGAACATTCTGGATTTCATTATATAAGTAGAAGGATTACTTCCATTTAAGACCAAACCATTATTGAATGTTCTTATGTTGGTTAGTCTAGGCCTTAGTACTGAAATCCTTTTAAAATGTACATATTCCACAAACCTTTGACAACCCTTCTGTGTACAAACCAGCCCACCCGTAGACAATATTTACCAAAACTACAAAATAATTGTGAAATATGCATTTAAAAACGTTCATCTCTTGGCCGGATTTCAAGCTTTAAAAAGGCATTTTCCCTGTCCTGTTCTATTATATATTTTGCAAACAACTCTATTTTAACAATATGGTATTAGCTACCAAAAATATATCAAATATTGTTGTAATTGTAAAATAGAAGGGGCTTGCCTTAGGGGTGTAAGAAACACAGCCAAATATATTTGGACATGGTTGCCAAATTTATGGAAAAGTAACTTCCCTTCTTCTCATTTCTACCTCTGAGCTCCCATCATAAAAAAATAGGAACATGGGGAATCAATCACCACATAAAAGATGTTTACACCAGTAAAGTGAGCATTTGGGATGGTGACCAAACGTATGATTCACCCTGAGCCACAAAGATTTTACACACATATTATTAGAATATATGGCAAAATTCTCAGGGTCACACAATGAGCAGATTGCTAGAACAGATGAACTATTGAATGATCGGTTCGTTTATAAAGGTGTGAAGAGGACATATTACTATATCAGCTGTAGGAGGTGTATTTGCAGAAACGTTCACGTAATGGACTTGTTTGAATTTCTATTAATAAATTCAATGTGATTCTGTAGGGTCAGATGAGGCATTGCTTTCTTTTCAGCTATAACTGTTAAAACCTTCTTAATTCTTATCCAGATGTCTAATGGCTAGAGTTGGTGGCAAATTTCTACACATTACTGATTTCCAAATATTAACATGTTAAAGGGGAAGAAAACGACCTTAGGTAGAAGCTGCAGCCAGCCCCACCGGAAGGTAAGTACATCACTTGCAAGGAGAAGTGCTCTTTTGTACACATTGCATAGACAATGGCTAGGAGGTGAACAAAAGGGTAAATGTATATAGGGGGAAACTGCAGAATCCCCCCCCGATGAAGGATGACACCAAGGAAATTTAAGGGGACCTTCCAGTTATCCTATGCACATGATAGCCGAATCGCCCCTCTAAATATAATCTTAGAGCTGATACTTTTGAATCAGAGCGTGTTTACTCTTGCGATTTTAGCTATTGTAATTATAAACATAAAATATCTTCTTGAAGTAAGAAGATATTTCATCTCACACTGTGAAAAACATACATGAGAGTTAATTAATTTCTTCAATTGTGAATTTAGAATCGATATGCAGAAGAATATTTCTTCGTAGCAAGAATGTGGAATTTAAAATGCATTAACGGTTTTGCAAGAGATCATTTCAATATGTGTCATAAATTACACCCTGGAACACGTAGAAATACTGATGGAACTTTTAAAAAGTTCAATTTCCCCGCACTAATGTAAAACATTAATTACATTTTGGAGACTGTGACATGTTTATGTTCTGACCATATATCATGTTATTGCAATGACAGAATAAAAAGGTATTTTGTTTTGGTGTTGTTTATTTCGTTTTGTAGGTTTGCAAACGTGTGCACAAGATATGCAATTGCAAACTAGCAATTAATTTTTGCTTTTTATAAGGCTTTTGATTAAAAGAGGCAGATTATGCTGCATTCCAATAAAATATGCATTTCTGGTTAGGAAGAAAATCTATTCAATATGATAATATTTAAGTAGGACAATATATATCACTGTAAAAAGTTATGAGGTGTTTTTTTTTAAAGAAAAATAAATCTTATCTAAAAAGTGGTTAAGGTGCCTATTTTCTATTCTGGCCTAGACCCAGGTGGTGAGGCAAACCAGCGTAGCAGATCACCCTATGTGTGCTAATGTCCCCTACGGTGGCCCTGAGGAATGGACCAGTTACAAGCGAGATCTCTGATCAATTGTCATATTTACTGTGGAGGAATGTGCTAAGTCTGCATGACTTTTAAACATGTATGAAATATGATGTCATATCCATACCTGGGAACTCTCCGGGTGAGCTCTGCTCCTCCGGTTCTCCGGGTCAAGACCCGAATCCTCCGGGTCACGGGAGCGGGGTCTTTTCACGCCCTGCTCCCCGCCCATTTTTCCTTTAAATGGGTTTGTCTTTTAGCCCTGACGTCAGCAGGAACGCCCCAAATGTCAGTGGGAACGCCCCCAATGTCAGCGGGAACTCCCACCAACATAAGCGGGACCGCCCACCAACTCCAGTGTGCAGTCCTGGCCGTGTCCCGCAAGGGAAGGCTCCGGGTAGCCGGAGCCCAGAAGTTCCCAGGTATGGTCATATCCCAGTGACAGTGGCTGAGATAAATATGTCACTGTCAGGCACGGATCAAGGTCAGGTGGGGCACTTGGGCAACACTGTTACGAGAAGCCCCCTCTTGCTATATTTAAACACACACATACAGTACTATATAAACACGCTAAGTACATTAATAGGCCATTGACCGCTAACTAGGATTACTGTTTTTCCCGTCTACAAACCTTGTACTTTTTATTAACCCATAGACTGTGAAGCACAATTCAGCCTGGGATTGGAAAGGCCCAGAGAGCAAAATGCACAGTAATTCTATTTAAGTGGCAGGAAGGGAACTACAAACAAAGCCAGAGGTCATCATGCAGAACACGGTTTGCTCCCACAAAACGACATGAAAGATACTCAGCTAACTGAAAGGCCACACATAACCATCAACCATTCACCCAACAGATAAAGCAGTGCAAAAAGAAATCTTTGTGTATGTCACAGATGCTGCATCTACCTATCTATCTATCTATCTATCTATCTATCTATCTATCTATCTATCGATCTATCTATGTTACCCTGAAATACATAAATGCACAAGGGCATAATGTATATACATACATAAAGATATATAAGCAGCTTAATAAACATAACATGCATTCATGCAGAGATATCCTCACATAGACACACATACTCAATATATATGCTGATTGCCATGAACACAGATCCCAGCTCCTGCAGAGTATCTCTCTTCCTGTAGCTGTACATTGCTGGGGATCCTGACGCATTAACGCTGACCCTTGCCTTTTCCTCAGAGCGCAAATCAGACTCCTCCCCTACTTACTGTAACATGTGACTACAGGAAGAGCTTCTTACTGGCACATCCTATCACATGACAGGAAGTAGGGAGATTTGATGCCTATATTCAAATAGGTCTGGCTTAGGAAATAACTCTGTTGCAGGAGAAAGGACCCTGGACCAATTGGGCCCCCACCTGACCTCCCACATCACCCAGCACAAAAAGTACTGTGTGCATGCTGCGCAATATAGGCTAATATAGAAATTGCACTGCACATGCAAGCACCAAGTGAGGGCGCTTGTCACCAGACAATTCGCCCATTGGCCTCATTGTTGATCTGCCACTGGTCACAGGTTAAGGTGAATCTGATACCTAAAACAATGTCCGCTCCTTTTCTGGATATGCCATTATAAACAACAGGAACCAATAACTAAACAAAAGCATAATTTTATTTTTGACGTTAATATAACTGAGTGAATGTGATGTAAAAAAGCTGTAGAATCTGAGGTATTAGGAGATTTGAATGTAGATAACTGGAGCTGAAGTAATTAGAAGGTGATAAAGGATAAGAGAAATCCGTATTATTGTTTGTAACTATACCTATACTAGACCGACTAGACCTAGGGGTACAGATTTCGTTGCGCTGGCAGATTTGTTTTGACAGACATTTTTTTGATTGCTTTCAAAAATGACTATAATGGAAAAAGCCCTACAGAAATTCGCACTTCCACTGCAAACCCCAAAAAATCGAAAAGTATTGTCAAGGGCATGGACTCCTTTACAGGTCAAAGATGGCAACTGAGCAGGGCCCAAGAACCCCCAAGGCCCATGCACAGCCGTCCCTTTCTCCACTACTTTCCAATGACATAGCAATGTCCTGTGAGTCAGGATGTTATTAAAGGTATATATGCTGCAGGAAACAGTAATATTATCATTATACAGTAAAATGTTCATCTCCTCAAAAAAGGTTCTTACTCCGACTGTGTCTAGGAGGCATGGGGGAGACTGTAAGCTTTATCTGAACCTACTTTTGTTTGTCCAGGGGAGTAACTGAATGAGGACAGTAAACTCATATATAAATGCATACCACATTGGCTGGTCACGCAAGAGTATCAACGGCACAGATCTCCGGTCAGGGGATAACAGATTATCTTCCCAACTGAGCCATAGATTATAGAGGCATGCATGTATGTGAACGTTAACTCTGAAAGTATAACTTTTGTATAGCATTAACTATTCTATTTGTCATGACTCTCAGAAATTTTCAAAATACGCTTACATTTATTTTGTATTAATTGAAAATGTCATTCTGTTGCTCTTTTACGTTGCATTTACAAAGGTAATAAAATGTAAATGTGGCCCTTCATAAATAAGTATTTTAGGGAATCTTAGCTGTCAAACTCCCACAATCATTTTTTTTAAACCTGAAATGCTTATTTTAGTATCACTGGAATTCGTAACTTATAATTTTTGCGTGATCAGAAAAATATTGTTCAATCATCAAGAGATTTTGATTTTAATCAGTATGTAGAGACCCAAATAGTTATTATTTATCGCCTTTGAAATCCTGATTGCATTATTATTCTGACACAATATAATGAATATCATAATTTCAAGTTTGCACAAGGTTACATGTCATTCATTAGTCCCTTGAAATGTAAGATTTATGTCATTGATGCTTTCTCAAAAGCTTGAACTTCTTTTTCAGGAAGTAGGGATACACGTCAAGTGTCCCTGATTATTCAGGATGTTCCCTCTTTGGGACCCAAATCCCTCTGTCCTGCTTTTCCTCAAGCTGGGTGTGAGTATATGACAAAATTGTACATCCTTAAAAGGCACAATAATGTATATAAACACCAGAAAATATGTTTATAAATAATATTATGTAGATAAAACAGTACTCTTTCAAATCACTTACTCACCACATCTTCAAAACAACTATCTCTTTGGCCATTTCTAAAGCTGGGTAGATATGCATGTGGCATGTGTTTGTCTAAGGGGGACTAGTGTTAAGACTGCAATGACCGTAATGTTACGGCATAACTGACACACTGGGAAACTTGTACCCTGCATGATGTGGGAGGAAGCTGCATCCAAACGCTTCCTTGCTTGTCAATTCTTTGGCAAGGTTCAACGTGGAAGCAGATGAGCTACATGAATGCAAACAATGACTATGGAAACTCATGTACGGTCTGCTAAAACCAAAGATACCAAGAAACTTCCTACATAGGCTGACATTAGGATTCCAATGTAATCTTCACTTTGGGATCACTGGAAGAAAATATATTTGAAATGCCCGGCACATCTTTGGTGGATAGAGAAAATAATAGAAATAGAAAATGAGAATATTAATAACACAAGTGATTTTTTTTTTCACTACAGGATTCAAACCCTAACGTTGGGTCATATTTTACTATTTTTTGTGAAATTTATAGGTTGTTCAATTTGGAATTTTCCTTTTTTCGTATATATTTTGTATACATTTGCCAAGGTGTTATTAATAGAATGGAGATTAAGTAAATCTATTTCTTTTGTGTCTGAGCATTTGTGGGTTGCAACCAATAAGATAATGATTAGATTAATTATATGCTCGATATCATAGAAAAAAATATTTTCCTATTTTAGTTCTGGACTACTTTTTTGTTAGGGTTAGGCTAATATGTTGGTGGGGGTTTTTGATTCTGAAATGGCACAATTTAGGTTAGGGCAGATCAATTTTCAAAAGAGCTAGTCTTATTCTTCTTTGTGCACATATTCTCCTTTTGGGGCTCTCTTGGGGTTCTCCACAAGCGCAACAGTGAGTTCAGATGTAGACCTCCTTGATCACTTGTACCATTAGGGTTGTCAACTACACTTTACTAATGAGGCCTATGCAGACTAAAAGAGACAGCTGTGGTTGTTGGTTTCTCATGAAAAACAGTGTATGCTCTTCTTATATATATACCCCCCCCCTTTGCAGCTTTAACAGCTTCCACTAATTAGAGCATTTGTGAGGTCAAGCATTGATGTTGAAATCTCTGTTCCACTTCATCCCAAGGGTGTTCGATGGGTTGAGGTCAGGGCTCAAGTTCTTCCACATCAAACTCATCCAAACATGTATTTATGGACCGTGCTGGAATAGAAAAGGCCCTTTCCCAAACTTTTCCCACAAAGGTTGAAAGCATAGCATTGTCCAAAATGTCTTGGTATGCAAAAGCATTAAGATTTCCCTTCACTGAAAATAAGGGCCCAACTCATGAAAAAAACAGCCCCACACGATTATCCCACCACCACCAAACTTTACAGTTGGAACAATTAATTCAGCCAGGTAACGTTCTCCTGGCATTTGTCAAACCCAGACTGGCCCATCATATTGACAAACAGAGAAGCTGGATTCATCACTCCACAGAACAGAACTCCACAGAACTTTTCTATTGCTCCAGAGTCCCGTGACATTGTGCTCTATATCATTTGATCCAATGTTTGACATTTTACTTGGTGATGTAAGTCTTGCATGCAGCTGCTCAGCCATGGAAACCCAATCCATGAAGCTCCCAGCACACAGTTTTTGTGCTATTATGGCGTCTTTACGCACCATGCACCTCAGCATTCGGTGAACCCACTCAGTGACTTTACATGGCCTACTGCCTTGTGGCTGAGTTGCTGCTGTTCCTAAACGCCTCCATTTTCCAGTAATACCACTTACAATTGGCAGTGGAATATCTAGCAGGGATGACATTTCAATTGACTTATCACAGTACCACACTTTACCGAGCTCTTCAGAACAACCCATTTTTATCACAAATGTTTGTTAATGCAGACTGCATGGCTAGGTGCTTGATTTTATACACCTGTGACAATGGGTCTCATTAAAAAGCCTGAATTCAATAATTAAGAGGTGTGTGCCTATACTTTTAGTCCTTATAATGTATGTACATTTTGTTTCTTTTTGGATTAAGTCAAGGGAAGCTTGATTCTTTGCATTTAAGGCTGAGAGTGTATTGAAGCCCAGGGTGTTCCCCTGACCTGGTGCATTTCACTCGTGGCATATCTATCTTTTACATACATCCACATATGGTGGTGCAATTGCCACAGTGGAGCCTGTAGGAAGGGACTGCATATCTCCTTTGGGGGATTGTGGTGACACAAGAAGAACGTAAATCCGCGTCCACTGTGACTTTAATAGGCACTGTGGCAAGAAGCACTGTCAATATTTTCTGAAAGCACAACAGCTCAGGCTTTGCAAAAAAAGAAAGCCAAAATAAAAATGTACAGCTGGTTTGCAGAGTAAATTTGGCTTTCATTTTGGATTTGGACTGCATATGTGGTGGGGTTAGACTGACTTGCTGATTGGGATTTTCCCTTTGTAATAACACAAGTGAGCTAAAAATTGAGACACTCTCAAGCGTCCATTTCATGCGGGAATAATTGCATACTCCTTTTTTCATTTCCCCCCTTTGGGGGAAGTTAATGTCCAGTGGGCCCCATTGTCCCCTTGCTTCTCCTTGTAGTTAGCAAACGCACTGCCACACATATTTACAAACACTTTCTCAATCATACACACTTGACACATGATTGTAATTCCATATAGGATACTGAGAGACACTGGAAATGACTCTGGTGAGAGCTTTAAATAGGTATTGTAGTGAATGATGCTTTATTTCTGTTGGAGCACATAGTTTGGCCATAGAGAAACAATGAGTGTGCCACTATATATTGCCATAAACAAACTGAATATGAAATTGCGCAATATAAGACATTTGTTCAGCTATTAAACCAAAATAACATTCATTTATTAATGTGGTTTATTTTTCATGACAATTTCATTTTTCTGGATAGAAATATCAGAATAAATGTAGATTCTTAACCATGCTCTATCAAAAATGTATGTCTTCTAATAACTTTTTGTATTGTCATAGCTTTTATCCTTTATCTTTCACACATAGCATAACATTGGGGGAATATCCTAGAGCTGAGCATAATTGTTCGAATTATGGATGACTTTGAGCTTAAGCAAAAACACTATGGAACTGCTTTTGGGCTAAATGCTGCTTAAAAGACCATACAAAAGGGATAAAGATGCACCTTGGGATCAGCTTCTCTTGGATAAAATCCCTTAGCCTAACACTAGGGTAATGCGCTGTTTTGGGACCTTTGATGAAAGATAACCTACAGTTTTGGCCTATTTAGAAAACTGAAAGTTTTTTAGCTGATATATTGACTGAAAAGACTATATACCTAGTCAAAGTTATTTTCCTCCCTTGACAAAATTCACTTGGTTGCAAACTACCCATGGCACTTTCAGACGTGGAGACTGTGTGACATGCAAATATGTGACCCAGGGCAAAATCACATGGATTAGGTTCTTTATTAAATGTAGTACAATCTATGTTGTATATCTGCTTTGGCCCCAGAAGAGTGATCTATATTTTATGCAGACTAGATTATGCCCTAACAGATTGAATGCAGTTTTTTGCTGTTCTTCCTTTATTGAAACAATAATAAGTATTATGTGAAGCCAATTAAATCTTCTTCTTATTATGATGCGGAAATATTATTTTCAATCATATAGAAGGGTGGATACTTGTAATATATTTCTGCATCTCCTTTTTCCTTTTTTCCTTTCAGATGTTTTGTTTACTTGTGTTATGTTACTAGGGGGCTTGTCCCCTTCATCCTATCACTCAACGCATAACACATTCTTGGCTTTCTTATACATCCGTTACATTTTAGACAGTTATCTATTATGTGAACAGTTGGCAGAAGTTCCACCATAGCCGCAACAAATAATGATGACCTGTGAAAATATTCACTAAAATGTATTTTTTATGTATATTGTTTGTAGACTATATTAATTACACAAGAAAACAACACTGCATTGAAGATGATCCTATAGAAAAAGAACTGGTAGAACTAATTTTTAATCAAGACTGCTTTTGCCACTTTATTAGTCTGCCTTTGATGCTTACAAGCAACAGAAGAGCTTATATTAGAACAATCCATCTTACACGTAAACGGAGAGACGTCAAGTGTGTGTTTTCATGAGATAAGGAATGTCCCAGTGGTCTAAACTATCCTACCAAACAAACGCATTTTCTGTAAGGTTGTAGTGGGCATTCTCTCCTGTTTATATACATGTCCGTAGAAGCAGGAAGGATCACATTATTATTTACACAGTAATTGTACGTTAGCATCTAAAAAAGTACATGTACGTGCTGCATATGTGTTTAAGTACCAATGAAAGTAATGGTAATTTCAAAATAAGATCCAAATATCACGTTACAGTGAGATGTAAGGAACATAATATGTAGGGTAATTATTTCAAAAATACAATAACATTTTTTTAAAAAAATACTAAAAGGAGGAAGCACCTCAAAAAACAGAAAGGTCATTCTTATGAAGTGTATCATAGTGTAGATATAGAGTACTATATCTCTCAATAAGACAAGGGAGGCCGATTGCTGTTGGAGCAATACTGTAATGATTTAACATTAGACATAGCAGGGGCATGTACTGGGAACAGAGGCTGCTATGTCCTATTCCACACCGTCCCTACCCCGCCTGCCTAAAATATGACGGCTGTGGTAAGATTGATCCCATATTATTAATGCTCAGTGGTCTAGTGGTCAAGCCATCATTGATTCTAGAGAGGCATAGAATCCCTAACAATGTGAATTCAAACTTTTATTATATTCTCTAACCTATTCTACTCCCTCACACCAAAATGGTAATTGTCAAACTAAGAAACTAAAATATGGAAACTATGTATCAAGTATGCTATACTTTATCTACTTTATCTACTTTATCATGCAATTCAAAATTAGATCTACTAAGTGTACATATAGTAAGGAATACACTGTAATGCAGACCATTACGAACTATTTAAATGTCCATGACCTCGAAATGCTATTTGTTTTTTTTCTGTACCTTAGTAAAGAGGCTTTATACTTCAGTTAGGGATTCTATGCCTCACTACAATCAATGATGGCTACACTACGCCACTGAGCATTAATAATATAGGACCACTTGTACCACTGCTGTCATATTAAAGGCAGACAGGTAGGGAAGGTGTGGATTAGTACGTTTTAACCATTATAGTATTGCTATAAGAGCAATCTGCCTCCATTGTCCTAATGAGAGATTCAATACTACCTAGGGATATACTTCATATGATATTGCCTTCTCATTTTTGAGGTGCTTCTATTTTTTTGTAACATATTAAAAGTTTAGTTTTATTGCATGTGTCAGGATTTCTCAGGAGAAAGTCTTTTTTCTTTCTTTCTTTGTAATTATTTCATATGTAGCAATTTTGTGGACAGAGGGGGCACAGTGTAACATGTACACCACCAATGTTAAGTTCATATAAAAATGGCATCGTTTCTGGAAAAACTGAGGCAAGGATGTTATTGTATCTGATCCAAATGTAGCCCCTATTACAGTATAAACGGAGATCTGGTACAATCTGTAATGGTTGGGCAGTTTCTGGACCAGGTGCAGGGGGAACTTCCATTCAGTAGGAGCCTTGGCTTTGGGATGTGTTGGGAAGGATCACTCACTGCCATTGAAAGATCTGGAAGGCCTCCATATTTTGGCGTTAATATGCTTATGTTTCATGGGTTAGTTATTGTTAGCCCCCCCCAAAAAACCCTCTATGAGTTGACATCTAAATGAGAACATAATTGGGCAGGATTTCTTCCCAGGTGGTGCTGTGCCCACTCCATATCAAGCATACTGCAGAATTTATTTCCCTTTAATTTGACAAGCATAAATATGCAAAACCATATGGTTGTTGGTGGGCTGATTGTTTTCAATATTAAAATAAACTTTGTTTTGTAGAATTGTGATGTATGCACAATTATATGTTGCAGGATTATAACAGACACATAGAGAAATGTTAAAATATGAATTGTCTTGGTGTATCATTTTTCATAGTTGTATATCAGTTATAAATTGTATATAAGCTTTGCATTCCTTATATTTGGGTTTATTTACTAAATAATGAGTTGCGAGCAAGTTAAGGTAAGATGAGACATTTCTTTGCAATTCATCAGCTATCGTATTTTGGCTCTACATAATGCGAAGTTAATGCAATGGCATTTTTGATCTAACTGCAACATATTGGGGAAAAATAAAAAATATTTGCAAATATGCTTGCATAATCCAATTTACCTATAATACTAGACATTGGTGCACAATGTTTAATAATTCCTTCTAAATATTGTATGGCTAAGGTATTGCATTGCTATTAGATATTTTTTAGAAAACTTGTATGCAGGCAAGGATCCATTTTTTTTTAAGAAAAAGGCTTGGATTTCTGGCTCATACTGCCAGCTGCTTATAACACATAAATTGGCATGAATGGTGTTCTGTTATTCATACACCCAGGTTCTGTTGTTAAGGATAAGGAGGCTGTCTACCTGGAAACTGAAGATAAAGGTATATCCAGGAGCTGAATACTTTGTGAAAGTTTAGTAATAGACTGCATTTTGCTTGAACATTTTCACTGCGGGCACTATTTTTTTAAACATTGGTCCTGGTTCACACTGACATCATGGCTTATTTGCAATTTTTTTTTCTTATTGGCTTTTTTATCACAAAAGCACAAGGCATATCAGTTGGCATTTCAACTGGCATTTTTACCTAATAATGTTATCTTGTTATTTGAAAAGAAAATCTGTATATGCACTATTTTTACATCACAAGATACATTTAGTTATTTTTATATTGCAAAGCATGAAATGCAAACACAACGGTTTGTGGCATTTACAAATATAACTGGGTGGAAAAATGAAACACGCAATATTTAAATGCATTTTTTTTACTATTTTTACAAGTGATTCTATAAATGTAGAAGAATCCTAACTGTATTCTCATTACATTGAGGACCAGTAATCGAATGGAACAATTTCAATCTTATCAATGAACAATAAGATGGCTGGACCCTTAAATAAATTGAGAAGACAAGTGGCAGTATAGCAAGAATGTTCAAATACAATATGTTCCTTGGCTGTACATTTCTACTACCCTTCCAGGGCCGGCCCAAGACTAAATGCCGCCTGGGGCGAAGTTTAAAATGCCGCCCCCCCCATTATCTACCCTTCTTCTCCCTCCTTCCCTGCTCGGTCTCAGGGCCGGCTTGTAAATGGATGAGCGCCGATATACGTCATTGTTTCCGGCGCTCAGACATTACAGCGCGGCACTGAGACCGAGCTAGTGGCTCGCAGAGGAGAGAGAGAGGGGCGCCGAGTGGGTACGTGCAATTGGTAAAGTGAACAACCACTTCGGCCGGGCCCCTCTCTCTCCTGCTTAAAAAAAAAAAGGGGCTTGGGGCGGCAAAGTACCGCCCCTTCAAAAGTGCCACCTGGAGCAGTTGCCCCACTCTGCTCCATTATCGGGCCGGCACTCATACTTCAAACCATAAGTATGAGTCTTTAGCATTGTCCTTATTTACCACTAAACTACCCACACCATGCTATGGTGCTTTGTCCAGTTGGACTTAATTGCAGTTTTATTCATTTTTTCATATCTCATATCACATTTTCTCATTTAACACTCGGTAGAATGGAAGTATTCATTACAAAATGTTCCTTAAAATCATGGTCACAAAGGCAAATAAGAAAAAGAACTAGTGACATCAATGTTCTGCAGTTTGGTTGCTCATACAGTACATGATCATGTTTCATGGAAATAAAACCAAAAGATTGAACTAGATTGAAAAGCAAATATTAAGTTTGCCTTATCTATAATATAAATTAGTGGCAGTGATGTACTGCTATACATCAGCATGTTATCATTATTAAGCAATTTAGCAAGGAGATGTTCAGTGAATAAGTAGAAACACTTTGCTCTGCCTATTGCTATCATTATTCTTTATGTCTTGTGCGTCAATAAAGGCAGATTGCTCTGGATGGCTTTATCCAAGTGAGTAGGTATTTAATATGTTTTAAACGTCCGCATCTATAAGATTTAACATTCGTCAAATGTATACATTATATTATAATGCAATATTATATATACTAATGAATAGCCAGCCTTAATGATTTTTTCCCATTATATTTGCTTTTAGAAATTAGCAACAGCTTGAGTTTGATTTCCAAACCAAAGTCTTCTCTGATGTTGCCTGTGTATGAGGAGGAATAAAAATGGAGAATTCTATGCCCCTACTGTTATGGAAAAAGTAGAATTGTGTTCTTGCTAAAACATCTGGAAATATGCTGTTGTCTTGCTTTTTTTATGGTAACGATCACTGGAAATCTATCCTCTAACTTCCTTCAAAACATCATCCAGAACCTGCATACTTTGTATACAAAGTTTATGGGGTAGTTCAGCAAATATAATTAGTACCATGTCAGCAACCACTTATTCATGAGTGTGTCACACTATGTCTAGCAAATCATATCGGTGGGAGCCATGTACTCTGAAGTAATTCCATACAGGGCAAAACGTGCCACTTCCCATTTCCATAGTGCATTCTGGTGCTATGTGTTCTCCGGGTAAGCAATGCACACGTCCCTGATCATCCATGTGATTTTAAAGAAAATGTGATTCATCAGACCAGGCCACCTTCTTCCATTGCTCCACTCCATGGTCCAGTTCTAATGCTTGCATGCCCATCGTAGGCGCTTTCAAAAGTTAACATGGGTTAGCATGGGCACCCTGATTAGTCTACGGCTATGCTGACCATAAGCAACAAACTGCGAAGCACTATGTGTTCTGACACCTTTCTATCAGAACCAGCATTAACTTTTTCAGCAATTTGAGCTACAGTAGGTAATCTGTTGGATTTGACCTCAAGGTCCAGCATTCACCCGCCATGTTTATCAATGAGCCACGGCTGCCCATGATCCTGTTGTCGGTTCACCGCTTTTCCTTCCTTGGACCACCTTTGATAGGTACTGACCACTGCTGATCAGGAACACCCCCACAAGAGGTTCAGTTTTCGAGATGCTCGGACTCAGTCGTCCACCCACAATTTGGCCCTTGTCAAAATCGCCAGATCCTTATGCTTGCCCATTTCTCCTGATTCCAACACACCAACTTTGAGGACAGAATGTTCATTTGCCGGATTATCAGTGTTATTCACTTTACCTGTCAGTTTTCATAATGCTATGAGTAAACTTAAAAGGGGTAGGATAAAAGCGCTAAAAGCAACAACAA
>VKOC01031743.1:0-10692 GCA_009364415.1 Spea multiplicata
TAGTAAAGTTTTAATCTTCAGGCTGACAATCCTGGTAAATATGTACAGGAGTGCAGGTGAAAAGACAATAGTTCTTGCTAACAAATCACAGAAAATGGCTGCTACCAGACAGTATAATGAACAGCACCAGAATGAGCAGGAAGGGGGAGGGGCTAGCTGAATACAACCTGACTAAGGGAGCCCAACAGGGACAAATAACATGATAGCCAGCAGCAAACAGCATGAATAGACTTGGGTCCTTGTAAATTAAATTGTAATGAAGGTACAATCATGACGGTAACTGTACATAATGGGCAATATTGTAATGTTTTTTCATTGTAAAATTATAATTTAACTACATTTTTCCAGTTTTCATGGTTGAGACAAATTTCCAACACACTTTTACATGAAATTCTAATAAAAGTTTAAGGTTACAAATTACCTACTGAACTATTTGGTGTAAAAATAGTATTTTTTGTGTTGTGATGCTCTCAAATGGTAGAATTAAGTATAGCAGATATTATGCGGCCCAGACAAATCCAAATGTATTTGTTTCCAGTAGTTTACATGATTCAGTAATCCTGTTTGAAATAGAGGGGTTTTTTTGCATCAGATTAAATTACATTTTAATTAAAAAGTCTTTTTTTTTTTTACGTATGTCGATTATTATTATTATTATTATTATCTTTTATTTATATAGCGGAAACAATTTACGCAGCGCTTAATACAATACATAAATTCAAGGGTTGATGATGGCCTGAATTTTCAAGTACCCATCCACAAGAGGAAATACAAAGTGCAAGAGTATAAGGTATACACAGGGAGAACAATACATAAAAGTTGTACATAAAAACACGTCTTCTTCTTCTACTTATAGTTTGATTTATATATATCTCTGTCATTTATGGTCGCAACAATGGCGCATAAAGCCAGGCATTTGCTAAGAACCCTAGTGGGCACACATCAACCAGGATATGATGCCCCTCTGTAAATAGGTAGAAAAAATTGGGTTAAATTGGGAGGGAAGGATGAATAAAATACAGGATGCAAACAGTAGCTAAACAGTAAATCTCTTTGGAAGTCTCTTCCATGCTAATCTTCTTCTTGTCTCCCTAAAAGGAGGCTCAGCAAGAATGAGTTACCCTGATTGCCTTAAACACAATCAAGAGAAAACTTTCTGGACTTTCTCCAAGAAAGAAAGCCACTGGAGTCTTCAAGAGAAGCTGGCAGCCAAAATCCCAGAACCTACCACCAGATCCAGCTAGTCCAGCCTCTAAACTGTATTGTTACACCATTGAAAAATTGCATATTTAAAAAAAAATATATATATTTTTTATTTAATTTTTTTTAAGCCCTCCTTATGTTAGGTGTGTGTATTTTTTTTTACTTTGCCTCAATTTAATAATATGAGTGACATATGCCAATAAAATCTATGTTGTTATTTTTTTGCTGTTTTTATTTTTTCAATGGATTTAATACGAACGGATTGTGTGTTACTCACCAGGTGGAGCTCCAAGCTTCAATTTGTAATGAACTGGCAATTAATAACAAATTAGATATGTTTCTATCATACTGAGATGCCATAGTCTTTCCTTATGATTTCTTAACCTGCAGATTATTTCCCATTTTAGAAGCCCTCCACTGAGCCTTAAGAACTGGCTTGGTCAATCATAACGGAAATATTACTATTGACTGGAAGCAGCCCTTCGTCACAGAACTGGTAATGATTTGGTTATTTCTTGCATTTGTTTTTATTATCCCCAAAATAAGAAATGAAAAGCTAGTAGTTTGATATTTCTTGGTTATCACTTGAATTCATTGCAACTTTGCACGATAATCTGTTTAATCAGAGATCCCAGGAAGGATTATCTTTCATCCTTTGTGAATGAAGAGAGGGAGTGGTGTTTCCTTGCATAATCTGCTTTATCTCTGAAAAGTAATTATGCTTGCAGTAATTGGAGAGAAAACTGTGTTCTTAGAATTTGTAGGTTTTAATCACGTCATTAGAATCTAGGCTGGAATGTCGGCTGTGACTTTAGGCAAAAAACTGAAGTTTGGTAATCCATAGCATTCTAGTTGACCAAACCTGGGAAGTCTCAAGATATCATTGCTCATTATCAGACCTCCTGGCATATCTGGGAACTTGACCCGGAGATTGCTGGGTGAAAGCTGGTTCCCCGGGTCAAGACCCGAATCCTCCAGGTCCCAACATCAGCAGGGACCATCTACTGATGTCAGTGTGCAGTCCTGGCCTTGTCCCGCAAGGGAAGGCTCTGGGTTAGCCGGAGCTAAGAAGTTCCCAGGTATGCCTACTGGTCATGGAGGCATATGCCTTGTGACACAGGACAAGGATCCTAGTATCTGGTTTTTGCAACATATTTATATGAAATGGTTACAAGAATAAATAATGCATTATGTTTGAGGGATCTGGACAATGTCACCAGAGTATACTTGTAGAATTACCAACCTTCCAGAAAGGATCTAAGTATACATCTGTAAAGAGGGTTAGCACATACTAAACAACCAAGGAGTTTTGAAGCAGACTTTATAGGCATGTTTGTTCATGAATATGTGCATGACCCATTCCTGGGTTTGATCTGGACTCTCCGGATGTAGCACTGCTTCTCTGAGTCTCCTGGTAACTTTTCTTTTTGGCCAATAAGGGTGCAATGTTTGGCAGTACCCACTCCTCATCCACTTCTGATTGAATGAGGCTATCCCCACACCTATTGGCACCTATGTATGCTCCCTTTTTTCTTTCTTTCTTTCTCTTTCTTTCTTTCTGGAAGATGGCTTTTGGTGGAGTTCTTATGATAGAGCCCAGTGGCCAAATATTTTTGACTATTTTTTCCATTTTGTGATATCGAATACAGCAAAACAAAGCCAGAAACTTTGTTTACCATGAGCTTAGCTTTTTCTTATGTTTGCAGGTCTTCTGAAGGTGAATCCTTTTTTATGCCTCCTGAACAGTTTCTTATTTGTTTAAAGCAAACACATTGCATCATATCCTGCTTTTTACAAGGAGATTTAACAAGAAAAGGCTTAAAAAGCCTTAGTAATCTTATGACTTTCTCACTAAACTCATTCAACATTTCTGCCATTAGCCTTCTACTCTGTAAGAATTCCCAAAGTTGTCACGAAGACCAGAGAAGAGAATATTCTTTCAGGGATGTCAGATATCATAAAGAACAAAATCTTTTTTTTTTTTTGCAAATTACGGACAGCTCCCTTATATCTGGATGCATTTGGTAATGTAACTTTGAATATGACTACATTTGGTAAACATCACATTTTAATCCCCATACTGGTTTTAGTACCAGTACATTTTTAAGAGATAGGCCCACCTCTATGCTGATCATGATCGGTCACTGCTTGTGAGCAGGGATCGGAACATGTATATAAAAAATGCCCTTTACACAAAACATTAGAAGTTGATAATTATTAACAATAATCCTTATAAGGGATGGCTGTGGTTCTCTAGAACATTCCAAATATGTGAGGTATTACTGCAATCAAGGAATCTTCCCAACATAAACTGGGTCGTTGTTCTGCTGTGGCAGCTACTGTGTAGAATAAATCGTATGTAAAATTGCAAATAAATAAATTTTGTTATATAGGTTTTCACATACAACACTAAATTATTTTTATGTGTTTCCATGGTTGGAAAATAAAGCCCTACTTTTTCTTAAGATGTCTAATTTGTGTAAATCAAACGTGGAAAAAGGGACTCCTGGTTGAACTAATGGTAAAACAAATTTTTTTTAAATCTGTTATTTAGAAAAAAGCCTTTCTACTTAATTTTGCCTGTGTTATTTTTTATTTGATTAAACCCTCAGATAAAATAATAAAATGTCATATCTACTAAGGTCTATTTGCCTAAATTACCGTATCCCCCAAAATCCGGACACCTATTTTGAGGGGTGTGGCAAGAGACAGAGAAGGGCAGGGCCAGTAGCAATAGGGCGCCTCCCACTCTACCTGAGGAGCCCCCTCATGGTGCTTAGCTTCAGAGTCACAAGAAGGTCACATGGCTTCAACAACACAGACTTTCATTGATTTGGCAGCTCCCTGTCAAATCAAGATCAGGGGATGCCCCCAACTGGCTCATTACCCCCACTGCCTGCAAAAGCAGGGCTAGTGGGGCAACTATCCGTGACACTTTAACCCTTATATTGTCAGCTACATGGAATTGGGCTCAAATGGCCATCTACGGTATGTATCCCCCATGGTGCGGCAGTGTGAGGGGTGTACTGAGCGATTGCACAAAGTGAGTGCCCAGATCACTTTGCTGTAGTGTAGTGGGAACCCCAAGACAAGTCAAACGTTGTGATGGAGGTCCCATAGAGGCTCTTCGGATTAAGTACCCAGTTCCAACGTTGGCCCCTCCTGGTTCTGGTAAAGCCACTTTCCGCCTCTACCCCCCTTCAAACATAAGTGTCCCAAATGGACACCTGAAAGGTTGAGAGGTATGCACCATGGAGGAGCCTAATTTGGTACCCTATCGTGGGCACTGGTAAAAATGTTACCAAGCTCAGGCTTCAATATATTTTGTAAATGCATTAACACCGACAGCAGCCGGAGCAGGAAATGGAGCGTAAATACAAACTCACAACATTAGGGTTTGGTCATGAGATCATTTAACCCTGGAGGTAAACAGCAGAACTCTTGATCCAGCAGCAGCTCTGTTAACCCCTTATGACCAAGAGCATTTTCCCCCATTTTATCACATGCTTGTTTACACACCATGTAGGTCCCCCTTTTGCCACCAACAACCCTGACCCATCAAGGCATTGACTCCACTAGACCTCTATGTGTTCCTTAGGTAAGCGACGCACCCATTGCACCGTGGTTCAGCATGGGTACCCTGACTGGTCCGCAACTCCGCAGCCCCATACGCAACAAACTGCGATGCACTGCGTGTTCTGACACTTTTCTATCAGATCCAACATTAACTTTTTCAGCTATTTGAGCTACAGTAGCTCGTCTGTTGGATTTGACCACACAGGCCGACCTTCACTCCCCCACGTGCATCAATGAGCCTTGGCCACCCATGACCTTGACGACCACTGCAGACCGGGAACCCCACAAGAGCTGCCGTTTTGGATAAGCACTGACCTAGTCGCCTTACCATCACAATCTGGCCCTTGTCAAAGTCACTGAGATCCTTACGCTTCCCATTTTTCCTGCTTCTATCACACCAACTTTGAGGATGAAATGTTCACTTGCTGCCTAATATATCCCCCACTGACAGGTGCCATGATAACAAGGTTATCCGTGTTACTCACTTCATCTGTGAGTGTTATGGCTGATATGTATATATAAAATATTTAAGGATAGGTTAAACACGTTATAACTGCTGTGACCCACAATACTAAGTGTGTTGAATACACGCGTTACTCATGTATGTATACAAAACATGTCACAATGTACAATAAGGCACAAATACTTTACAACTCCCATATCCTCATCATGCTGGCTGTGCTTGGTGGGAGTTTTGGTTCACAAAATCTCATCAGCCTTTTTTATACAGAATTTTTTTTAATTTTTTATGGAAGTTTATAGTTGGAGAGGACAAACTATGGCAGCGGGCAGCCATCCTTATTTTTACTTATGTAGTAGGTGATCATGAGTATTTTCACTGCAAGTGTCAGAGCGTGGCATGTATCTACAGGCGGTCACATGCCCATCTTGTATAGGCCACTGACCTTAAAGTGCCAGGGTTGAATTTATTCCCCAGTTCGTCCCGTGTGAGCAATAAAAGTGAGTTTGGAGTGCCACCATGTATAAAATATATGATTGGCTAACTATGCCTATTCCTTGGACAAGGCCTAGGGCAACATAAATACATCACTGACCAGCACCATGATATAATTTGTCTTTGGACTTAGGTCCCTGATTTTATGTCTGCGCAGCCTCGTAAGGAACGCCCCTCAACTGCCCTGTTTTGGACCCCTGTCCCACATTCCTGCCTTGACCCCCCCATTTTTCTAGAAGCTCAGAACATTTGCTGGGTATGAAGGTATCGCAGGGTTCTATAGCCCTAAAAGTCCCAATAATGTGTAGAGCGAAATATGTATATATATTGAATATATTTTTTTTTTTTTGTCTCACTCAGTTACATAAATGGCTATCCGTAGGTCATAAAGTGACATAAAAAGTCTCAATAAAGCTTCTTACCTCATTCCTAAAACAAAAATGCCCCCTCTGTACCGGCTGAGGTACAGTAAATGCTGACACCTTTCTTTTACTGGTTCTACACTGGGAAATAAGATCTACTTAATGACCCCTCTTGCTGGTTTAGGGTGTAAAATAAAATTTTATTGACATATAAATGAACTTCTATAACAGAAACAAAAGTTACTTAATTTTTTTTTATAAAGCTTAGCGTCCAATTGCCATCTTTATATGCTTGAACATAGATTGTAAGCTCACAAGATCAGAGCCCTCTTCTACTTCTGTGCCAGTATGTCTTAATGTGCGTCCATGTGATTAAATGGTCCTTGTTAAATATTTTCACTGTCCCATATAGTAACAGCGCTACGGCATCTGCTGGCGCTACGCTAGTAGACGGAATGAAATGCTTTTAACGCTGTTGGACTCCTACCGGGAAGGAAGCCCTGGTGCAGTTACGTTTAAGGTGGACGTTTTGCCTACGGCTATTTGTTTCTGTTTTATTTGACTGAACACGTTTGTAACCTGAACCCATTCAAATTGCAGACAGAAGGCGAGGCGTCTCCAGCCATTGGGAATGGTGATGGAGGAGGGTGGATTGTAGCAGACCCTTAGCCCAAAGGTAATGGGCTTTCCCCTTACCTGAGGTCACATGACCCCGAGCCAGGCCCTCCCTAAAGACCTCAGACCATCCAATTCAGTGTTCATTTCTCACTGGGGCTGGGAGGCGAGCGGTGTGTATACGAGTGTGTGATCGCCTCTGTGCACCAGGTGAACAACCGGCAACAGAAAGTTGACAAACTTGTTTGTCAAGTGTGTGACAAAGCAAGGAGGGGGAGAAGCCATTTGTGAAGATGGAGTGAGAAGGTCTGGTGGTTAAACAGAGCCTTCAAAGATTGTATCTTGGAACATGGGAGAGGATTTGGTCTAATTTGATTTCTGTGAGACATACGAGCAGAGGACTGGGAGCCGCAGGGACTGGCAGACGTTAAAACAGGTGAGAGCCCAATGTGTTACATGCTAGCCTTCAGCTGGCTGGCTGGCTGGATTAGACTCCATCACATTGTCATCCTTCCTGTGTTATTAAAATACATCATATCGGGTTTTTTTTTTAATTTTGTATTTTTACCTGTCGGTTTATAAAGCTCCAAATGTGCCTGGGGTGTGTCCCTCAACTCCCAACACATGCAGCCAGACTTTAATTCCAGCTCCTATGAGAGGGTGGAACAGCCTCCCAGCTGAAACGGTAGAGGCCAAAACAGTGCGGGAATTTAAACATGTTTGCGATCGGCATATGGCTCCTGAATCTAAGATGAGATCAACAACTGATTAAGTGTTTACAGGAGGAGGAACAGGCAGGGGGGGGGGCTGAAAGAGTCTCTACCCCTGACCTATGACCTTGTCGCTAATGTACTATAGATCTATGGCTGTGTGTCGTGGGAGTCGTAGTTAAACCTTCAGCACAGACATCCAGTTCTGTGTTTTCTTAATTCCAAATGATCCTGCGAAAATCTGTTTTAGCCTAAAATTCTAGCCTCTTGTTTTTTGTAACAGCGTGACTTTAAATCCAGATACAAGATCACTTTGATAAAGCCTTTTATAACGGCTAATGGATGAACTTCTTTTTTCAACAAGAAACAGACTAAGCAGGATATATCTGTCACCGTAACCTTTAACGTTTTGTGTCTTCTTTTACCATGTCGTACGCTTACTCCTTATCGCTTATGGGCTGAGCTCAAGTGTTATGTGTGAATGGTTCCGTGTTTTTTTGTATAACATGTTACTCCTTCATGTGAAAAGTTTGGGTATTTAAATATCACTTGTCAGTGGGCAAACAATATTTAGAGTGCGATTTATTTAGGAACATTGGGCATAAACACCCTATTAGCCAATTACTAAATTAGATGTAGGATTTGGGGTGCATGAAACCTGGGGGTGCTCAGCAGTGGCAAACTTTTTCCTAGCGGGACTGGTCCGAAGTGCTTGCAGGAACCTGGATCGCTGTGATACGGGTAGATTACCCCATTGGGACCGAAATCCCTGTGTGTCTCGTTCCTCTTTTCTAGGAGCTCCGAATGTTTGCTGGGTATGAGGGTATCGGAGGGTTCTACTGCCCTTTAAAAAAAAAGGAAAAAAAAAAAAACCTGCAGGAAATAAATGAAATTGCGTACAATGTAGTGCTATCTGAACCGGAAAACAAACTGTTCCAGGACCAGCCCTGGATAAGTTCTTCTGTTTTATACGAATCATGAATTTACTACAGTGAACGGTTCTATCTCGCTGTAATATCAAAGATCCCATTTAGTTGAGCAGTGAAGCGATTGGTTCAGATGTGTGTGTGTATATATGTATATGTATGTATATATATATATATATATATATACGTGTGTGTGTGTATGCGTACATACTTATGTACAGAGATGTATATTTACCCTCCGTGACCCCTCGTGATCAGTGTCTTTCCTATATTAAAGGGCGAGCTATCCCCTTAAGACATGGATTACTGGGATATAGGCCTACTGGGGAACTTTATGGCTCTGGCTACCTGAAGCCCTCCCTGGCGGGATGCAGGCGGGAGGTCCCGCTGAGGTCGCAGGACATACAGTTGTTTAATTGGGAAATGGGCAGGGAGAAGGGGGCGACCCACAGAAGCAGTGCTTCAGGTATATCCGGGTATGGATATGGTGTCATATCCCAACACTCCGTGTCTGGAGGGGAAGCGGATCTCCTAGTCCAGCCACCATAGTGTAGGATAGGTTGGGGAGATCAATGATCAGGACAACCAACCCCACCCCGGTGTCAGGGGAGTTTTAGTTAAACCTTCAGCATAGGCACCCTGTCTTTAACTCCTGCATTTTCTTAATTCCAAATGATCCTGCTATGATCTTTTTTTAATCCAAAATTCTAGCCTCTCATTTTTGCAACAGCAAAATCCAGAAACAAGATCACTTTGATAAAGCCTTTTATTATGTCTGTCTGTCTATCTGTCTATCTATATCTATATCTCCCAACACGCACAATTCTTCCCAGAAGAGGAGCATTTCTTTTTTGGGGGTGTGGTTACAGGCAAGTCTAGGGGCGGGGCTTTACTGAGCCGGTTTGATGACTGTGACCTATTAATTTAATAGTAATTTTATGTGATCCCGTTCCTTCCGTCCGTAAAAAAAAACAACAAAACACTGAGACATGGAAAACAATAGATATCCACAAAATACCGTATTCTGAGCTTCTGTGATAAGAAGGGACATTAGGAGAGCAAAGAGGCCCATACAGATTTAGCTTCCAAAATGGGACTTTCTTTAAAAACAGAGCCACTTGGGAGATACAGAGATGAGAGAGGAAAAAAAGGTGAAAAATATAAATAAAAAACCTATACTATATAAAGCAGGCCTCGACAGGGCTTCCTATGGGGCAAATAGGGTGATCAGGGCCCTGATGCTACGGACTGGCTGGAGATGAGAGCGTGAAGGTATTAAGCCCCAGTGGCACCGACCCAATAACACAACTCGCGTTCACGCGTGGAATCCCAAGCCTATGGATTAAACCCGTGCCAACTGCTGAAATTTAATGCTATAGAATAAACTCACGCCCATTCACACACCCATAAGCCATCAGTTGCACCTGGTAATAAAGCTGCCGTGACTATGAGAAGCGGGCACGTGATAAACCCTTTGTGTGCCAAGGTGTGTGAGAAATAAGTCGTATATACCTGCCTATAGTAACCGCTTACAAACTCCCCGTTAACATACTGTACAATGACATATAAGGCACTAGGGGTGGAGGGTGACCTTTTTAAATGGGTGATGATTGCGTCACCAGTTTTAGTATAGATTTTTAAATCTATTTTTTAGCTGGCCTTGTGGAAGCTGAGTTTCTTTTGACATAAAGTCGCAAAAGACAAGAATTCAAAGAAGGGCCACTAAAATCGAGCATACTTAATAATGGAGAGTCTTAAAAACCCTAAAAGATAAAATAAAAAGTGATTCAATTAAGCCCAAGATAAAACGTGACATAAGGGGAATGATTTAAGACTCGGGGGTAAAGGAAATACTACTTTTAAGAAAGGGTAGTGGATACCTGGAATAGACTTCGAGTGGAGTTGGTGCAGGCCGACATAGAAAATTATGCTTGACATAAAGCAATGAAAATGAATGAATATGTGAAAAGGGGCAAACTAGATGGCCCATTCTGTCATCGTTATCGATGTACTTAGGTTCAATTTCCCTACCTCCCTCCCCCGCCGTAACAAAGGCTGTCTGAACAAATCAACAGCATTCAGAAACTTTAACAAAAGGGTAAAGATAATGGGGAGGAATAATCACACAGACCATGATAACAGGTCATCAAATGCAGCTAGTTATCTATATTATATACATTATTCGAATACACGCTACAAATCAAACTTTTGGGGTCACTCAGTTGTTTTACAAAGACATTTCTAGCTGTAAAATAATTACAAAAGGGTTTCTAATGATCAATTCACCTTTTAAACTTAGACTTGGATTAGTGAACACATCGTGCCATTGGAGCACAGGAGTGATG
>VKOC01031744.1:0-15561 GCA_009364415.1 Spea multiplicata
TTTTAGGGGCAGTCATGGTTGATGGGGGTGTTAAGGGTTAATTTTAGGGGCAGTCATGGTTGATGGGGTGTTTAGGGTTAATTTAATGGTAAGGGTTAATTTAATGAATTTAATAAAGTTAGCTTAAGGTGCAGTTGCAGGTAAAGGGGAATGTAAATCCTGGGGGCAGTGATTATTAATGTATTATTTATAACAGTATGGTGACATTCTCTGAATGATTAGAATGCCAATGAAGGCAGAGAGTCGTTCAAAGATCCGGATCTTACAATGATCCGGATCTTACAATGATCCGGATCTTACAGTGATCCGGATCACTGTAAGATTCGGATCCCTGTAAGATCCGAATCTTTGAACGACTCTCTGCCTTCATTGACATCACTGGAGGCAGGGGGGAGGATTCATGACGAAAGGGGCGGGGCCAATTGTTAGTGTGCCTGCACGGAGTTACTGGAAAACAGTGACTTCGTGAAGGCACACTGAGTGATCTGAAGATTCGGATCATGAATCGGATCATTTCAGTGAACGAATCGAAATGATCCGATTCACTTTAATGATCCGAACTTCCCATCACTATATGTTAGGGAGAGCTGACCCACCCAATCCAAGCAGGCTTTGTATACAACAACCAGCCAATCACCGGTAAGGTACATCGCTTGCCGTGATTGGCTGGTTGTTGTATACTGGGTAGAGGGGTAGTCTTATACGGCGAGTATAGCCCAAACTCTATATTTTAACTGGAAAAGTTGGGGGTCGCCTTATACGCCCAGTCGTCTTATACGCCGGAAAATACGGTATTTGTTTTCTGAATGATAACACATTAGGTAATTAGGACAGAAAAAGAGCCCACCGTTGTCAGGATTCAATCACTTGGCATTGCAGGATTTTTGTTATCTGTCAAAATAGTGATGAGTGCAGAGATAACTTTTAATAACTGGTAACAACCCACATAACAAAAAAACACAATAAAAGGGTAATAATATTGGAGTACCTGGATCTTTAAATAGTCAAAAGAGTGAAAATGCCCATGCCAAATTACATCACTCATGGAAAAATTATGTCATAATGTCACACATTGTGCCCAGGGGAAGCTGCCAGGAGTCCTCCCTTCAAGGTGAGGCAGCAGTGGAGCCAGCACCCCACTGAGTTCAACCAGGGGGTAAGTCTATATCCCTACCCTGAAGGTGTGCAATAATCTTTCTTTAAGGGGTGCCACTAGGGATGGGCTAAGGGGGCTGAAGCAATAAGTGCTTTGATGGGCAGTCCCAAATGGGAACATCTGATTCTCAACTATACTCCAGCCATAAGTCTGCCCTCTGATTCTTCCTTTAGACCCATTTCAGGCCCCATGCTCCCCCCCTGTTCTGCTCCTAGCCAGTAACCAAGGTGCCCAGCGGGGTCTAGTAAAACTCTACTGTTACAGACAGATCAGGAGGCTTCTATGTGTCTTTGCTTTCAATATGTAGCTTCAGGGTTTAACCCTTTGAATTCCACTGGGCTGGCCATTTTTTTCTCTCTTTGGAGGCTGGGACATTTTTTGCATCCATTTGTTTAACTATTATAGTAATTTTAATGACCCATGGAAAACGATATATTGTTTTTTTCAGCAGAAGTTCAGCTTTTCATTGGTAGCTGACTTGAGGTGAATTCTCCATCATGGGACAAAATATGAAGTCTCACGTACAAAACAAAATCCAAAAACATACGGTTTTTTCATACTATAGAAAACTATAAAGTGCATGAAGATATTAAAATAAATGTTTTTTTTTAAACTACACTATCCCCTGAGTATATTGAAATATATATTTTTGTAATTATGCACTAAGGTTTACAGGTAAGTAAGTTCCTTGTATACTCTGTGATACAAGATCCAGCTTGTTCCTGTTTATGTTGCTTATTGTACCTTGAATTTGCTTGATCCCCGTGATTCTTCTCTACTGTACCTGTAAGAAGTGCAGGTAAGGAGTCCGGTATGCAGGATATACCTAACACAGGAGGTGAAGGCAGGGTCTGATTCACTAAATACAAGAAAGTCCAGTAACGTGGCCAGGGTCTGGGTCAGA
Organism: Spea multiplicata; assembly: GCA_009364415.1. Classification (NCBI taxonomy): domain Eukaryota; kingdom Metazoa; phylum Chordata; class Amphibia; order Anura; family Pelobatidae; genus Spea; species Spea multiplicata. Next base: position 2,061 of record VKOC01031744.1, read on the forward strand.
AAATGAAGAGGGAGCCGGAGCAGCATCGTAGGACCCGGTACCCGCGGCTACTCAGGTGAGTCACTCTGTCAGGGTCTCAGCTGGGGATCCTGACAGTACCCCGTCCCGAGGGGAGGCCTCTGGACTCTCGAGGGGCCAGGATGACGATGATGGAAGGCATAGATGAGGTTCCCAGGAGTCCTCATTGGGGTCGTAGTCCCACCAATGACAAGGACTGGAGCAGGAGTACTGGCATGTCGGTCAGGAAAAGGGTTCGCAGTCCATGGCTTCAGGAGGGAGACATGCATGAAACACAGGATTAAGGGACATGGTGCTAGGTAGTTTCAATTCCACAGCCAAAAGGGATATGAGATAGGAGATAAGGAAAGGACCTATGTATGTTGGTCCCGATTTCTTTGTAGGGCAAGCTGTGGTAACTTGTCTTGTCCCTATAAAACAAAGCAAATAGGTTTAGGTGGGCATCAACAAAGAATTTGTATCGTCGTTGAGTCCTTGTCAGCGTTTCATGTAGTAATTTATATGTCTTGGCAAGGTTTTCAATATGTTCAGACACTGAGGGAACAGAGCTGGGAATAGGAGAGCCCGGAAGCACAGAGGGATGGTATCCGTATTTAATGTAAAAGGGGGGCAAGTCGATGGATGTGGTTGTTATAAGCAAACACTGCCAAAGGTAAGTAGTGGTCCCAATCATCTTTCAGGTAGGTGGTAAAACAACACAAGTACTGTTCCAAAGTTTGGTTGGTGCGTTCAGTCTGGCAGTTACTCTGGGGATGGAACGCTGTGGACAAGGACCGCTGTATGTGGAGTTCGCAAAACGCCTTCCAAAAGCAAGCGGTGAACTGAGATCCCCGGTCTGATACAATATTCTCCAGCAGGCCATGGAGGCGGATGAACTCTTTTATGAAATGGGTAGCTGTCTCAGTGGCTGAAGGGAGGTGATCGATGGAAAGAAAGTGTGCCATCTTGGTGGAGCGGTTTACCACCACCATTAAAGTGATTTGGTGTTAAGCAGAAGGTCGGTGATTAGATCCATGGAGATATCTGTCCATGGTGTTGAAGGAATTGGAAGGAGGTTGCAGGAGGCTTGCCGGCTTTGTATTATACCACCATGACCCGCAGCAGGAATGTCGTGAAGCGTTTGTAATATCCAAAGACAGTCCTCTGAAGGAACATAAATATGGCTGTTATGGTAATAGTAACCTTGTTGATACTGTAACCCTGGAATATCGGAGGGAGTAGCCTTATTGGAATGCTTATGTACAGAGTCCCACAAGAATTGTGTCATGGCTAGAAAACGAGGTGGGGGAGAGAATTGTGTCCTGATCAGAAAATGACATAGATAAAGTTTAATACATCTTGAATTGCGAATGTACTTTAGTACTACGTGATGCAGGATGGTAAGTGATGTGGAGTGGGCACTGCGTAAAGAACAGGGACCATCTTGACAACTGGGGTTGAAGGCTCTTAGCCGAACGCAAATATTCTATTTTCTTGTGGTCGGTAAAGACGGTGATAGGGTAAAGAGCGCCTTCGAGCAAGTGTCGCCATTCCTCCAGTCCAAGTTCGCCTATGCAGTAATTTCTTTCAGCCGGCGTGAGGGTCCTCGAGAAAAAAGCCACAGAGTGCAGTTGGTCATCGGAGTCTTGTCTCTGGCCTCTTGCCTACCGCGGTATCGGAGGCATCGACTTCCAACATGTATGGTTTCTGTGGAACAGGCAGTCTCAGGATAGGTGCAGAGGCAAACTTATTCTTTAAATATACAGCTTCATTCCAGCAGAACTTGTGTTTCTTTGATGTGTGGGCGTTGATGGGATGGATGATCTGAGAGAAATTGCGTACAAACTTATGATGGAAGTTAGCAAAGCCCACAAATCATTGCACTCTCTTTTGATCTGTAGGTGAAGGCCATTGAAGAATTGCTGTTACCTTTCTGGGATCCATCTCAATACTAGTAGGGGATAGGATATATCCCAGAAATTCATTAGTCTGCACCTCAAACAGGCACTTCTCCAATTTCACATAGAGACCGTTCTATCTCAATTGTTTAAGGACTTGGCACCTCGATGCAAGTCTAATGATGAGGAGAACACCAGAGTGTCATCCAGGTACACGATGATGAAATGGTCCAGGATGTCGTGGAAGATGTCATTAATGATATGTTGGAATGTCGCTGGGGCGTTGCACAGACCGAATGGCATAACTAAATACTCGAAATGACCATAACGACACTGGAACGCCATCTTCCATTCATTGCATTTTCGCATTCGTATCAAGTTGTAAGCTCCATGTAAATCAAATTTAGTAAATATCTTGGCGGAGCGTATGTGTTCCAACAGCTCCGGGATGAGCTCCTTTAGTGTTGAGAGTTCTGGTTCGGAGAGAGGGTAGATACCCTCAAAGGGAATAGCAGCACCGGGTAGGAGATCAAAGGGGTAGTCGTAGCCTCTGGAAGGGAGTAACTTCTCAGAACTTTTCTTCTCAAACACATCTTTATATTGTCTGTATGGAATGGGATTTCTGGAGAAGTGGTCTGTGTAAGGCAGATAGGAAAAGTCTTCAGGCAGTGGTAATGCAATGAGTGGAAATAAATTGAAGCACATGAGTCTCCCAATTGATGGAAGGGTTATGTACCCTGAGCCATAGAAGTCCTAAAATGATGAGAGACACAGAGAAAGGCACTACATCAAACTGAATGATCTCGGTGTGGCCATTTCCTATCTTGACAGTCAGGGGAATGGTCTCTCTGACTATGGGGCCGGTCTTGAGAGGACTTCCGTCAACCAGTTGGATAGTTGGAAGTAACACAAAGGGCTCCTTACCCTTGGTATTACGGGTACGAGCCCTGCAATCTTTATACATGTGACCAGATCTGCCACAATTCATGCAGAGGTTCAGGGCTCCACGACGTTCCTTCTCTGCTGCCGAGAGGGGTCCCTGTTCTTTACCTATCTGCGTAGATTCTTCCGGAGGGAGAGAAGACGGGACCACGGAGTACTCGCAGATTGGTGTTCCGCTCATCTTTCTTGTAACCTTCTATCAACCTGAGTGACCAGTTTTATGAACTTTTCCAAAGTTGAGGGAATGGAGGTTCGAGCAAGTTCGTCCTTAATGGCGTCTGACAAACCCCTGCGAAACTGATCGTGAAGAGCAGGCTTGTTTTACTTGGTCTCCAGAGCAAGGCGTCTGAATTCAGTGACATAGTCTTCCACTGGCCGCCGACATCCCAATACTTTTGTCCATATAGTGTGTGTGAGACAAAAGAGACTCCCAAATTATGTGTGCCCAAAGTGGTTTCAAGCTGAAAAAAAATTCCAGAGGTGAACCAAAGTGGACTGTGTATTAACTTTTAATATTCATGCAAAGTAATACTAGCCTGTTGCTACAGTAATGAACATTTGGGGGCTTTTGCATTTTAGGATTTAACAGTTCAGTGAGTTTTAGTCCTGTAGACTGGTTGTTGTGTCTATCTACCCAGGCAATAGGCATGTGCAAAATTGGCAGAGCAGGGCCAATGCAACATAACCACCATTCAATGAACAATGAACAAAATGATTTAATAAAAAGTGTCCTGCATTGACAAAAATTTAAATATAGAAGATGATAACTGAAAGGCTAGAGGATAAGTAGAACATCATTCATCAGCAGTAGTAGAGAAATATTGTAAAGCTAAACAGAACAGAACACAAATCTAAGAACCAAGAGAGGCTCAAGGTTAAAATGGGTAGACTACAAACGCTAGCACTAATGTGCAGCCAGTCAACCCGGTTTGCTTAGTAGTTAAAATTAGTTTCTATTAAGTCCCATGGATGTTCACAGGGGAAATTATCTGTTCAGACACCCTATTGGTAAAAACAATACTCCCTCTTTTTTTTTATCATCCTAACACTTGATAAGGAGAATGGTCAGATCATGTGGTGACCATGTATGGAAGGCCAGTGGGAGTCTCACATTGACTTAGTCATGGAATGTAGGCCCAAGGCTTTTGTAGGCATGAGACATTACTCTATGTAGATGTACGGCTGGACATGTATATGTGGAATTTGGTAAACAGACTGTTTTCGTGAACACCATTGCTTTTAAGGTGCCTGGGCATGTTTTAGAATGCATGGCTATCCCGGTCATGCCCACCTCTCCAGTAGGGTTGGCATGCGAGCCCATATTTCCAGGAAACATTTTCACCTGTTACTGAGCAGTACCTGTAACCTGCTTCCCTGCACTATGAGGGGTGTGTAAAGTTGATTATTTGATTGATTATTCGTTGAGTTAATACATCCCCTTAGAGTAGCACTAGAGGTAGCTGTCAGCAACTTGGGAAAATTAACTGTGTCCTGGCAAAAAATATTGGCCGTAAAACCGGTTAGTAACACATCCCCCTGAGGTAGCAAAATAACTTATTACTTAATAAAGCGTTAGCCTATTATACCGTTATAAACCGCTGGCTGTGCGTTATTTTAAGTGTTTACAAAGTTATTCCTGTCACGATTATGTAGACTGGGTGTGCCCTGCGCGAGCGACGAATGTGGGACTTGTAGTTCTCCCGTCGCGCGATTGTGCGCCTGTCCAAGATGATCACACAGCACTTCCTGCTCCTCCCCCTCCCGCACGCTCTGCTCTCCTCCTTTAGTCGAAGTCGCAAAAAAAAAAAAAAAATTGAAAACAAAACTTTGTTTTCCGTGGGCTGTGCGGACACTTTCGTTTCTCCCGCAGCCTTCTGTTTTGAAAGTCATCCCTGTGAGTGAGCGGCCCTACTTCCCGTCAGACACCGGCAAAGCTCGGCGGGTCCTCGCTTACCGCGGCTGTCACTGCTCAGTAGCAGGGGGCCCTGTCTGTCACAACTCGCTGGCACTGCACGTGGAGTCCCGTGCGTGCCCCTCATGCTCCCCACACACAGGCTCCATGACTCACGGCGGCTTCCCTCTGTCATGCGGGTTAGATAAGGAGCAGCCGCTCGCCTGTCTGCGCTTCGGCTCCGCTGTTTGTTTTTCAGGCGGTGGGCAGGGATGGATGAGCACGGAGGATCGGGCACGTCCCACATAGCCTCTAATGCCTGCACCAAAGAGGAGGCTGCCATGGACCTGTATCTCAGATCTCAGGGGCTGTACAGGAAGAGGATTGCCAAGGATGGCTCCTGTCTCTTCAGGGCTGTGGCAGAGCAGGTACAGTATACAAATAAACCCTTACATGTATTTATTTTGGCCAGACCATGATACCCTAAATCCAAGTGTCCCTCTCTTGGCCACAAATCTAGCCCCCCCCCCATGTTCTTCTTTTCTGTCCAAAAAATGTTTGCTGGGTTTGAGTATTCTAGAGCCATAAAAGTTATAGGGCATAAGAATACGCAAGAATACTAGAATATTGTGTAGAGAAACAGAGAGAAATGTGCAAGTAAAATACCTTACATAAGAAACTTTCTAGACGTCATAAATTCACATAAAACCCCGTAAAACAAAAGTGGCGTACTTTGGCAATTTAAAATGTTGGGAGATGTGTGCAACTCAACACAAATTGGGTCTCCTCTCCCTTCCTAGCAAAGGCACATCTAGCACCCAGACAAATGCGTGATGGGCCCCTCCTGGTGGCAGGTTGGGGGCTTCAGCATGTGGCCAGCAGCACCCCCGTAACATCTCTTAGCGACAGATTGGGTGCTTCAGCATGTGGCGAGCGGCACCCTCATACATCTCTTGGCAGCAGGTTGGGGGCTTCAGCATGTGGCCAGCGGCACCCCCGTAACATCTCTTAGCGACAGATTGGATGCTTCAGCATGTGGCCAGCGGCACCCCCGTAACATCTCTTAGCGGCAGATTGGATGCTTCAGCAAGTGGCTATGACAAACCACACACACTACATGAGTATGAAAGGAAGAGAGGACATAGTCATAAGTTAGAGGGGCAAAGGTTTCATGGTAACATCTGGAAATATTACTTTACGGAGAGGGTAGTGGACTCATGGAATAGCCTTCCAGCAGAAGTGGTAGATGTTAATACAGTAAAGACATTTAAGCAAGCATGGGATAGGTATAGATATAGAGCTAGATATAGGATAAGGGCAGGTACTAAAGGAAAGTACTCAGAGGTCGGGCAGACCGGATGGGTCTAATGGTTCTTATCTGCTGTCACTTTCTATGTTTCTATGAAAGCCATAGACATGACATGAGATTACTGTTTAATTTTGCAAAATAAGGATGCTTCTTCACTAACTGACATCAATTTGCGTGTTCTGTTTCTCAGCGGTGGCCTTAGTCTACATTTAATAGCCATATGTGTACACACTTATAAGCAGTAATACTATGTTTTTCCGTCATTTTAAGGCTTGATAACACTATCTTTAATCATCAACCATAAAATACACTCTGTCTAATGCGTATGATAGCAGAGCAATCTCTTTAAATAATAACAATTTTCCCACCTGGCAAATGCCTTTTCCCCTTCCCCTTCCCCTTCCCCAGCTACTTAGCTTGCAGGATATGTGTCCTCCGTCTGTCTGCGCCAACATGGTGTGGTCACCACCAGTCACTCCTATTGATTTAAGTAGCCAATCAGTGATGGGAAAATGGTACCAAGGAGGTGGTATTGTGCTTCAGTTCTGCAGCTTCTCCCAAAGTAATTACTTTTTTAACAGGTTAAAAAAAGTGAAACTTTAACATACATTCCTTGTTGGTGAGGCTACATGGGACACTCAGCTATCCCCTTAACGTTCTAACTAGATATGTTTCTTCTCACCGTCCCCAGGGGAATGCTAAAAAGCGTGAACCTGCTTGTTCCCGCTTGCAGTATATTTCTTCCCTTCCAGGCAAACATTTTAACAAGTGTTTCTCTATGGTAACTTTTGAGCTGATTTCTACAACAGGAAGTACCTACACAGTGCTAAATTACCTATCCGAATACATTCATATGCATTGTTTAAAGCTAAGGGACAACAAACGGGCTTACCTCAGGGTGTAGCTGTAGGGCTGCATCTTCCCACCTGTGTCTTGACATTGTGCGCAACTGATTGGTTGCTTGAAACAGCCAATCACTGGCAGAAACGCGCTCATTAAAATCAGTGGGAGTGCTTGCCGTATATGCAAGGGGTCTCAATGGACTAGTGCATTCTCAAAGCCAGTGCTTGGGCTGACTGGTAGTAAGTATGTTAGCGTCAGGAGGTATGTTTGGTTGAACACATCTCCTATGAGGAAAATAACTGAGGGCGATCAAAGGGTTAGAATCCCTCATTCATTGCAAGGCGGAAACCATGAAAATTTAAAGGGACTTCATTTGTCATATGCATTAAAGTGATTATAGGGCTGGAGTGTCCTTTTAACATGACTGCTAATGGTGTACTAAAGCAAAGATAGGTGTAGTTACATAAACTACTGTCTTCCTCAAATCTTAAAAGATGAGGGGCTCCTATTGTCCTTTAATATACTTTTACAAAGTAATATACAATAATTCCAAAGAAAATACAGTTTGCACCAATTACTCAATTGGTTTCAAATAATTTTTGGGTTTCCTTGAAACATAAATTCTTTTAACATGAATTAGTGCTCTGCACTATTGACAAAGTGTCTATTCCTTTGATGTCTTTAAGGCATGTTGCTATTTAATTCACTTGTGTCATTGCCTTATGCAGTTCTTTAACATTTCAGTGTTCTGTCAGGAATGTGCTTTAACACGAACCACAAGGCCTTGAATTACATATGGTGTCCATTAGGAGGCCTGCAGGTAGTTGTGTGTAGCCCCATTAGTAATGGCAGATCCTACATTTGACTGTATAAAATCACCAGTTATTAAAAACAATAATTAAAAAAATCTTCCCCCACAAATGCATGCATCTAAATCGTAAGTGATTCTTGAAGTTAAATTGAACATTGCGGGTGGTGTTAGGTCACAAAGCTTCCTGTAAGCTGCTCTATTTGGCCTATATAACTTAATTTCCCTCGAAGCAGCGATATATAAATAACTGTGCAGTGTTTACTCGCCTAAAATAAATGAGACGTTTATTATATTTTGAGACTAGCGTTGTCTGACTATTAATGGCCCTATGACTCTTTCTCAAGACTCCAGCGTAATAGCCAGATGTGTGAAAATAAAACCATAAAAAATCACCCAGTAGAACAAGGCTCATCTGGCTGATTTCCTTTGTGTTTTAATGTGCTGTTCTGATGGACATACTCATGGGACTAAAAGACCAGGCCCTATTAACAAACATACCAAAAAGGCATTTTATGTGCCAGAGCGTGTAGTAACGTTCATGTCAGTCTTTTTTTCTTTTATTTAAGTTCTATTAAGTTATCAAATTCATTCCCTACTCTCCTCTTTTACAATGTATGCACAATTCTTAAACAAGTGAGTATTTTGACCATATTTTAATGCATATTTTCCAACTCCAAGCTGTATAAACTTGAATGCTTATTGGATTTAAGCACATCATGTGCTCTGTATTTGTGTAATGAGGGAGGGTGTGGCCTAAGGAGATGAATACCTAATGTCAAGGTGTGCATAATTATTAGGCAGCTTCATTTAATCTGGCAAAATAGGCAGAAAACGAGATTTAGCTGACAGGTCAAAAATTGTAAAATGGCTTTCAGAGGGATGCAGCACTCTTGAAATTGCTAAGATATTGGGGCATGATCACAGACTTGCCCTCAGTTATTTTCCCCATAGGAGACGTTTTGTTGCAAATAGTCAACTGGGTCACAAGAAACGTGTTGAGAATAAAAGCCACAAATTAGCTGCCAGAGATTTGAGAAGAATCAGACATGAAGCTACCAGGAACCCATTATCCTCCAGTGCTGTCAGATTCCAGAACTGCAACCTACCTGGAGTGTCCAGAAGTACAAGGTGTTCAATGTTTAGAAACATGGCCATGGTACGGAAGGCTGAAAATCGACCACCACTGAACAAGACACATAAGTTGAAATGTCAAGACCAGGCCAAGGAATATCGGAAGACAAGATTTTCAAAAGCAGCAAAGTTTGATTAAAAGTCACTCTTGACGGTCCAGATGAAATGGGCCCGTGGATGGATCAGTAACGGGCACAGAGCTCCACTTTGAATCAGATGCCAGCAAGGTGGAGGAGGGCTACTGGTATGAGCTGGTGTTATCAAAGATGAACTAGTTGGACCCATTCGGGTTAAAGGTGGACTCAAACTCAACTCCCAAACCTGCTGCCAGTTCTTAGAAGACACTTTCTTAAAGCAGTGGTACAGGAAAGAGTCTGAATCTTTCAGGAAAACCATGATTTTTATGCAGGACGATGCTCCGTCGCATGCATTGATGTACTCCACTGCGTGGCTAGCCAGTAAAGGCCTTAAAAATGAACAAATAATGACATGCCCCCTCCTCACCTGGCCCAAACCCTGCTGAGAACTTGTGGGCCATTAAACAGAAGATTTACGCTGAAGGAAAACATGACATCTCTGAACATCGTCTGGGAGGCTATGGTTGCTGCTGCGCAAAAAGCTTATTGGTCTCTGATTTGTTTTTGGAAATGTCACTTTTTTTGATGAAAATTAACACGTAAAATGGGAAAATTTCTTAACATTTTGGATTGACGGAGAGTTCTGTAGTTCAATAATAACATGTTTTGGAACTCTTAGGGTTGCATAACAGTATTTTTAAGAGGTACATTTCACATGCTGACCACCACTACATGTAAAGTGCTGCTCTGTAGTGTGTGGGATGTATAAATGGACATGGACTTTCTCAGCTGCATACCCCACGTATTTCAGGGCAGCAGCTACTATGGAACCTACTGGGTATTTTGCTAGACCAGCTGCAAGTGGAACTGCCTGTTGAACAGATGGAGAAGTCTCCTGCAGGATCGTTCCAGATCTGCACACCCTTACCTTAGGTCAGAGCAGCCCGATGAATCTGGATTAGTGTCGGCCAGCAATGTTTTCAGTAATAGCATTTTCTGTACGCTATGCCTGACTGTTAAGGCATGTTTCTGTACGTCCGAGTGCCAGAAACACGTGATGCAATAGGTAAACGTGTCCCAACATCGGGGGACGTTGAATTGTGGAGGACGCAACGTGATAACGACAAAGCCCGTACATGCACGGCCTGCCGTTAAACAGCTGCATCGCCGCGATCAGTGTGATTAGAAAAAAGTTAAAATATTGGCGTTATAAATGCCCATAGGGTGTCTAGTTTTAAAAAATGTATGAGTTGATGGGGTAAATTGAATTGACTGGGTTCAAAGATGTCCCAAATATGGGACATGGGGGCAGTAGGATCAGATGTCTAAATGGCAAAAAATACACACCTCACAAAGGTGGCCTTTTACCTCCCAAATAACCCAACAAACCCATGCATGGGGGTATCACTGCGCTCAGATGCTACTGAACACATGGTGGTGTTTGATACGGAAATATACCAGGAGCTGTAAATTTATACCTGAAGTACAACATGTGTGAAATACCAGCATTTCAAATACCTTGGGGTGTCTAGTTTCTAAAAATATATGGTTTGATGGGTAAATTGTATTGGCTTGCTTGAAAGATACCCGAAATAGGATATGTGGGCAGACTTTTTGACATGTTAAAATTCCAATTAGAAAAATGCACACCTCTCAAAAAGGGCCTTTCAGTCCCCAAACAACCTAACAAACCCATGCATGTGGGGTATCACTGCGCTCAGGAGATGTTGATGAACACATATTGGGGTGTTGTTTGACACAGATATATACCAGGAGCTGTAAATTTTTACCTGGAGTACAACGTGTGTGGGGAAAAAAATACAAAAAAAATTTACTACCGTAAAGTTTGACAAAGGCCGATGGTAGAACTAGTGCATGGAAATGGTTAAAATACCAGCATTTGAAATACCTTGGGGTGTCTAGTCTTTAAAAAATATATGGTTTGATGGGGTAAATTTCATTGGCCGACTTCAAAGATACCCGAAATAGCACATGGGGCAGAATGACCAGCTTTGGAGAAAAAAATGTTTTTGAAATAGCAAAACGCTATTGGTACTTATTGCCCCATAACATGCAGAAAAAAGCAAAAAAAACTAAAAACATTGGGTATTTCTAAACTCAGGACAAATAGTAGAATCGATTTAGCAGTTTTTTCATTAGTTTTTGCAGATGCGTAAAAGTTTTTTGTTTAAAAAAAAAAAACAACAAAAAATCACCATATTTTATCATTTTTTTTATAGTAAATTAGACGATATAATAAAAATAATGGTATCTAAAGAAAGCCTTGTTTGTCCTGAAAAAAAAATTATATAATATTTGTGGGAGCACGAAAGGAGAAAGAAGAAAATGTTAAGAGCCATTGTCCCACAATATACTACTAGTAAGAAACAGTATTGTCCTTAAGGGGTTAAAGTTTTTTTTGTCATATCCCTGTGCTCCATTTCTTAAAGGGGCACAGCACCTTTTATTGTACTTGAGATGACCTGTGTTCATTCACAGAAAGCACCCCCATTGAAATGATTTCCTGCCACTGGTTGGATCCAGTTAGTGACGTAAAATGTTGGATTGTGGAGAATGCATTCAGCTCTTTATTTTTTAACATTTTGACGAAAGCGTATTGGGGTACTTTGATATGCACTTTAATAGAATGCACTATAAACATTTTAAGGACTTTGCGTTTCTCCATATTGACTCCGTATTTGTAGGAAGATATTTGTGTTCTTGGCTTAAATCTCCTTTGTCTACACATGTGATTAAATAGTATATCAATGACTGAGTCTTTGTGAGAGTTTATATGCACACACATTGTCTTGCAAGTGACTGACAAAAACTATGCTTTTGCATATGAAATATTGCCTGTAATTTAATTTCCTTTTTTTTCAATAAAATTCTTCATTATGTTGGTTATATAAGAAATATGTTTTTAAAAAGCCAAGTTTTTCCCTCGCTGTTTCCGATTTGCAGACTTCATTATGTTTCTTTTAATGACCAGTGTCCAAGCAAGGATATTTTCAATGATCAGGTTTACGGCTGATGTTTTACGGTTCTTCTTTGTGCTAATGAGACATTAAATTCTCCCATTTGTACTTATAGGTTATGCATTCCCAGGCGCAACATCTGGAGATCAGGAAATCCTGTATAAATTATCTGCGTGAAAATAGAAGCCAATATGAAGCGGTAAATACAACTTTGCTTTTCTCATGTATGCATAATTAGGGTTACTTTTTAGATTTTGTAGCTTAGCTAAGGCTGAGAAGCTGCTGATTTCACTGCAGTTTCAGCACACAGTGCCTTCAATTAATGCCTAAATCTTCTTTAAAGAGATGCTTGTCATCCTATGCACTTTATTGCATAAGTTAGTTTAATGGGACCTCCCAGCTTCCATGCATTAGATGGATTGCCCCCCCCCCATATGCATTTGTCCCATTGTGTCTCTCCACCCCCCACCCCTCAGCTATGTTCTGTGCAGAAGATTTGTCCAGCCAAACACGTCTCGCCCATAATATACAGCACTGGTTCAATGAAGACTGCCAGGGGTCTATTGATTTCAATTGGAGTGCTCTCTTGCCTCTGATTGGATGCCAATTAGTGGCAAAAATCATTGGGCCATGAAAGAGTATGGGCGCTGCAGCTTTTCCTTAAGCTAAGTATTTTTTAAAATACTTCAATGCTGTTCTCATAAAGTACTTTAATATGCATTCTTCTTTTGTGGAACTGCCATTGACAGTAAACTTTCCCTTTAAACGCCACTCTCGTCTTTGCCAACCCGCTGTGCATGTTCCAGTCATAACTCCTTCCTTAGTGGTACAAGTCACTGCAAAACTATACTAGTCATATAAATCGACAAAATAAAGATATATAGAAAAAAGTTGTTGAGTCTCAGATTATCCTTGTACCAAATAAAGAATGTTGAATCGTGTGTGTAAATCTCTGCTCTACATCATATACGATGATCTAAAGCCAGTGAATGTAATAACGCAAACCTTAAACCTTGGTTCATTATTTGCTTTGTTTTGTATGCATGTTTGTAATGTACTAATTTTTGCACTCTTTACTTAAGCCATTCTCAAAACAGCCTAGAAATGTACAGATGTACAGAACCGCAGTTTTCACATTGTTGCTAAACATGTATTTCTCTGGTTTGTAGTTCATTGAGGGGCCTTTTGAAGAATATTTGAAAAGATTGGAAAACCCGCAGGTATTGTAGAGATGGTTTGTGCAGTTGTCTCTGTGCTTATTTTCTTTATGTGCTAGGGCTGCAACAACTAATTGATAATCGTTAATGAAAATTAATTTTTATCGATTTTAAAATGAGGGTTTTTTCATAGCAAACATCTGAAGAATACCACTCAGTTTGGTCCCGCCCCTTTCTTCGACTGCAGGGAGGGACAGGGAGGAAGAAAGGGGCAGGGCCAAACTGCTGTTGGCCCTGCCCATTTCATATAGCGCCCACATGGCTCAGGAACTCATCCGAGTATAAAATTAACATTTGGGCTGCTGAAAGTTAGGGAAAGTGGGGGTTAATGTAGGGCCAGTTATAGTTAATGGGGTGTTTAGGGGCAGTTGTGGTTGATGGGGTGTCTAGGGTTAATTTAGGGGCAG
>VKOC01031746.1:0-15173 GCA_009364415.1 Spea multiplicata
TTTAGTATTGATTAATGTCCCCCCCCCACTACCTTGTGTACTGCCCCTCTTTGTGCATTTATGCCCCCGCACCCTTGTCTATTGATTTATGTTATGCCCCATCCAATCCCCTCCCTTGTGTATTGATGCCCCTACCCCTTTTGTATTGGCTAATATGATGCCCAACCACCCTCTTGTCTATTGATGCCCCACTGTCATGTGTGTTACCCCTAGCCAACCCGCCCGCCCATTTATATTTGATTGTTAATCCCACTAACCCACAACCCAGCCACCCTCCCTTTTGTATTATTTAATTTTTAATGATGTCCCAAGGCAACCCCCCCTCCTTGATTGTTGGTCTGCTTTCTTATAAGCCCTAACTATTTTTTTGCTAATACATTTTTGTTTTTCTTTTTTCTTGCTTTCCTCCGACTTGAACATCACGTCTTAAAAGGGGTGGGACACAAGGCTGAGGCACTGCCGACGGTCATTTGCATGCAGTAAAATACAATTTGAAGATTTTAAGTTAGAAAAAGGAAATATGCATGTTGTGTACCACAACTTCCAAAATCCATTTAAAAAAACCTATGCATGTGCGGTATTTCTGTCATTTGGAGATGTAGCTTAATATGTTTTTGGTTGAATGTAATCTGTGTAAACGATCCTTAAAAAATCTGGAAAGGTTGATGAAGATACCAACAAATATTAATGTTAAGGCTCCTTTTGCCAGAGACTGGTGATCAACTGGTTGCATGATGAGTGTCCAATATTTGTAGTGAAATGCCCTGGGTTGACTTTCTCTAAAAATCTATACGTTTGGGGGGGTATTTTGAGCTGGTGGGTTGTGACATCTGCATCACAAAATAAAATTAAAAAATTTCAAGTTTGGAACAGGCATATTCCATTTTATGCCCCATAATTTCCAAAAAAAGAGTAAAAAGAAAAACCTATGCATGTTGGACACTAAATACACTTAATAAACTGAACTAGGTTGAGGACCATTTTCATGGTACAATATTTGTGTTTTCACTAAATGTTTAATTACCTTAATGTATTATTTATAATAAGTGTTGTACTATACATCTAAAAATGGTATCAAAGAAACCTCCATCTGTTTTTGAAAAAAAAACCCAATATATAATTTGTGTGAGTGTACAAAAAATTAAAAAGGAGAATCACAAAACAGTATAAAAATGCAGAAAAAGTTTCAGGTTTTTGGGCACAAAACACCCTCAGTAAAGAAGAGCTTAATTCTAGTTATGCCCCACACCCAGTGGCCATTCCCCATGTTTAACCAGCCGAATGTCCCCTCTTCAGAACAATAGCCAACTTGTCAATTGGTCATGTGTGTGTCCACTTGTTCAGGTTTGAATCTGCCACTTGCCACTTTGAACGGACAAACACCCCTTGGATGTAAATAATATTAACCAAACCAATTCATATCTCTTGTACTTACTCATTTGTACCCTTACGAATGTTATTTTAGTGTATAGTGCTATAGTAAAACATTTGATTTGAAAATAATGACAGATCCTATTTACAATAAGATGGCAACGGGTTTGAGGATTTCTCCTTTGGGTTTGGTCCCTAAGAAAGAGGTTGGAAAATTCCACCTCATTCATCATTTGTTGTTTCCTAAGGAGCGTTATGTTGATGATGGTATTGATCCAGAGTTGTGTACTGTATCTTATACTTTGTTTGAGAGAGACGCCCATTGGGTGAGGTCTTTTGGTCAGGGGGTTCTCATTAACATGCCGACTTCAGAATGACCATTTAAAAGGCAAGATAGCTGCCTAAGAGAAAGACCCTGTGCCTCCAAGGGATATCTGTCTGGAATGACAAGTTCTGTGCTCTGACCACAAGATTCCTGACAGTGATAACCATGTCCCCTACCTAAAATTTTTTGACTGATTTGCAATCCAGAGTTGAAAACAGAATGAATTACTAAAGGGCACTTTTAGTACAATAATGGTAGGTTTCCAGGTGACCATGAGAGCATATCAGGAGATACAATATTTTGGCATAAATGTTAGTAAATACTCAGTCTTTAGATATTAATATGAAAGAAACAAAAGGTCACAAGACTCTCAGAGGGTGAGGCTGCAATAGCTTATGTCCCAACTGCCCTATAACCCTTGAGACCTGGCGTCCTTGTCGGTGAGCAGGGAAAACCGGTCTGTCTGCACAGATCTGTTTTTCCTGCTTCCTAGTCATAACTACATTGCTATGGGATTCTATACTCAAAGTCTGGTTCTGTTTGTAAATTGACAAGAAACTTGTGAGACAAACTTGTCACCCCATTATCTCACTGATTATGGGAGTCCTTGGAACCTCTCCATTCAAACACGGAACTTAGCGAGATGAGCAGCAAGATGACCAGCAGTAAACTACTTTATAGTTATGTTCTGTTGTGTTTATATATTACTGTTACTTTTGCTAAGTATACTAAGTACTTTAATATGCATTTATGTTTGGTGAAGCTGTTTGGGACAGTAGAGGGCCCCTTTAAGAGTAAATTATGTATTGGCTGTATTTCGTTAAAATGACACTCCAGCCATCTTATATACCTTAACAAATTCTGTAGAAAACTGCCCCCCCCCGGTGCATTCGGTCCTCCCAGGCTTCCAGGAGATGTGTTTACTGCCAGCAAGCTCCACTAGCTTTCATGGTCAGCGGCTGCTACTAGGGCTACATACTAACCAATGATGTAGCTCCAGTGGCAGGGCAGGTCCTGCGGCTGCCAGCTGTGTACGCACAGCCACAAGTTATGCAAGTATAGAAATGTAACATGTGGCTATGCAAATCCAGTTGGGGTCCATACATAATTTGATTAACTCTGTCCTTAAAGTGCCAAGGCAGCCTTGTCATCCCTAATCTGGTCCTAGCAGTAGCCCTGTCCCCATGATTATGCCTGTGTGTAAATATAAAGTGTCATGTGCATTTTATATTAAAGTTGGTACTGTATTACAGTATGTAAGAGAGTGTGCTCAGTTCTATCCTCACTGTACAAGACTCTTGAGATAATTGTTACTCTCACCAAATCTGCTGTAAATAATTGTAAATAATATATCCTCTCATACCTGTTTGCAAGCAGTAAACACAAAATGGACCCCAAGATGCATTAAAAATTAAAATGGAGAGTAGACTGTTCCATTAACTGTTATCTAGTTTACCGTTAAGTTTGCAAGTTTATATTACATAATAAAAAGGAAATGAAACACAAACAATAAAGCGAGGGAAAAATACTCCATAATCCAAGAGGTATTTTTAACAGACTTGTTAAAAGATGTGTATGGGAAGCATTTTTTTTTGCTGCAATGGATTTTATTTCCTGGCAGTTTGGTTTGGATGGAATTTGGGGTGTCTTTTCATTCGGAAATTAAATTTAGGCATTTTCAAAGGGAGAGGCCTGCCCTATGTACTAACTTTCCTCTTACATCAGCAGCATCTTAAAATTGGACTATTTTGATGACTTGATTCCTCAGAGTAAGGAAGGTTGAAACATCAGCAACAGTAGGACACTGGGCAGGTGCACATTTAGATTGAACAGGACTGTACGGGACTGACTCTCCCCTCAAAGAAAAAAAATGCAAGAGTGAGGAAGGAGATAAAGCAGCAACAGCAGGGCACTGGGCAGACACTGGCAGACAGATACATCAAGCACACTGGCAGACAGATACATCAAGCTCACTGGTACAGGACTGAACCCCCCCAAATTAAAAATTATGAATCGATCCCTAAGAGTAAGAAAGGCGAAAACCATGTTCAGCTTGAATATTGAGTTCTAGGTAACCTACCAGGTGCAGGGAGACAAGACCACTGCTGAAGGACTACGTGGATACACAGCAGATGTACAACCCCATTTTTGGCCTGCCTAATTGAATTATTAATAATTTAACTGCACACATTCCTTTTGTGTTGTCCAAAATTAAGAGGCTTAGCTGGAGGTGTAATCATACAACTATAACACAACTCAGGAACAGTATTTCAAGAACTAAAAACTGTACGAGTGCGCATGCACAATCCCCTGCCCTGCCTAATTTTTCACCAATATTTTCTGATTTATTATTTTGTATTGCCTGAAATTAAGAGGCTTTGGTGGTACTGTAATTGTACAGATAAAATAAAAAGGGGACCTCTCGGGTTTGTTTCATCATTAAATAAAAAAAGATCAAATAGAGGTCTGACTACAAGATTAAGATCCAGATTCCCCACAGCACTGCAGGGGATCTGGATCCTACTCTCTGAGTCGTCGGTCAGAGAGTAGGCCCGGGCTTTCTGGCGGGCCTGTGAAGAGACGTAAGCCGAGGGTAGCGCAGTCCGGGCGGGCAGCGTGCCCTTGGCAGTCAGAGACCGTAAAGGACCAGGTCCGGCAGTCCAGGAGCTCGGGTTCGGAGAACGAGTTGATTTGGGATGCCGGTGAGGGACCTTACTGCAGCAGGGTTTTTCTGCACCTCCCAATATTGAGGTAAGGCTGGTTGCATCCACCCCGGCTGGTGTTCAGCCTTCATGTGAGCATGGTTTTTCCGTTCCCCCTTTCTCCGCTTTTTCTCCGCTTTCTAGGTTGCCTGTCGAGGGGGTTCTGGGGTTACTCCTGGGGGTTCAGGTGCTGTAGGGCCACAGGCCAACCCCTCCCATCTTTTAGGGCAGTTGTCTGGCTTTGGTGAATTGTTGGATGCGCCACCCGGTTGCGGTGGCGCAGGGCCAACTCTTACACTGGTGTTAAGCGTGTGAGAAAACAAGTGAATAGAATGATTTCGCGTTTTTTGACTTGCCGCCATTGTTCGGGATGAAAAACTGGAAGGGGGTTTGTTTTTATTAAATGTGAAAAAATAGTTTACATGTTAATTATTATTTACTAGCAAAACATGTTTCTTATATGTAGTCTTATATTCAGGCTTTTTCTTTTTTTCCCTAAATTAATATTCAAATTTTACGGGTCTTCTTATAATCGGGGTCATCTTATAATCAAGCAAATATGGTATCTTTAATCACAATCTAGTAGATAGGTCCCTTTCTAAATTTATACGCCTATTAAACTCCAAAGACTTTCTCCTTTATTTCAGATTTACTTTTCTTCTCTCAACAGAGTCAATAAATTGGTTTATGGTATCTCTCTAGTGGAAACACAGTATTAGATTAACAGGTGGAACCTGGTGCCTACTAGAACTTTAAAGATGTGTCCACACTACACCAATATATGTTCTAGAAGTAATAAAGGTGAGGGTACATATACTCATTTTTGGTGCAGTTGTGTGTTATGGGACATGACATATCTTGGATAGCCAAAGTAACAAAATCCATGTAGTTGAGAGGGTATGGTGTCAGCAATAGTTTCTAGCAATGTTACCTCATGACTCATGAGCAGCATTAAAGAGTAAGCGGAATACCTTGGAAATCAGGTGAAAGACCTCCACTCCTACAGGGACAAAGGGACAGTACAACCAAATACAGATAGCATTGTCCCTGTCTCTACAACTCCTCTAGCATATAGCAGGTGAGTTTTGAAGAAGTATCACAGCAGATGTATGGTGCAAGTCAAACCGTATCATTGGCATCAATTCAAGGTGGTTTGACACCTTTTGCGAGAGAGTCAATGGTGCCTCATTACAATCATCATAGTAAGACTGACTCCTTTAATCCTCCCATTTCAGGATGTATTGGTTTCAGAGTTTTAGAGGCCCTAGCAGACGTGCAAATTGTTTGTCTACTAAATGAGGCTTTCTACAAATATCTTTTGTTAGCTGTCTGTTCCGCACAAAAATGTCTGACTAACAAGTTATGCAATGTCGAATTTATACATATTACTAAACCTGAGAATTGTTTCGCTGCCAAGATTGAAAAAAATATAAAAATGCATGTATCTGGAGTATGTACACATTAAACTTCCCATGGATGTAGGGTTGAAAATAGACTAGTGTCCAGAGAAGATTATCAACTGTTGTCACCAGCATCAAATTATATACTATTGTGGAGTTAATTTGAACTAGTAATAAAGGCACACAAAAAAACCCTGAAAATGAATTGATTACAGTTAATTTTGCTAGAAATTTGTGGTAAAAAAGTTGCATGGCAAGTGTGCTCATGATCCTAGGAAAATACCCTCTGTTGTCTGCTAACCAAAATCATTGTTTTTTTGTTGAATAGTTTTACTATTAATGTTACAAATCCAGCATTCTAAGGGAAAAAACATTTTGAAACAATATTCTGTATTCTCTAATATTTACCAAATAATTGCCCCAAATACATGAAATATATATGTTAATCGGTATTTCAACCCCTTAAGGACAATGGGCGGTCCCTAAACCCATTGAAAACAATGCATTTTGAGCCTATACATGTACAGGCTTTGTCATTAAGGGGTTAAAGATGAAGACACCTATATAATTACATTTTGGGGTGTTTTTTCTATTCTTTAATAATTTTTATTATATATGTTGAGCTAGTTAAAGAAGAAAGCTCAATCTTTCATTTACAAAAGCAGTGTATAATTTGTGCCTTAACCCCTTGCGGCCCAGGGTTTTTTTGGTACCTTAAGTCCCTGAGAAATTTTGACTTTAAGCAACGTTGGTTCAGCCATTATTTCCCTTTATTGTGAATAAATAATATATACTGAGGAAAAATAGTTATTTAAAGTTTCTGCTTTTAGTGTACCTACACCTTCCTTTTTTGGGGGGTTGGTTTTGCTCTCTTTGGCTAGCCCTCTCTCATTTTCTAGTTTAGCCCATCTAATTATCTTTTTGCATGCATTATTGGCTTCCTTATATTTTTTATAAGATGCCTCTGATTTGTCTGATTTAAATGCTTTAAAAACCC
Organism: Spea multiplicata; assembly: GCA_009364415.1. NCBI lineage: Eukaryota > Metazoa > Chordata > Amphibia > Anura > Pelobatidae > Spea > Spea multiplicata. The sequence goes on from VKOC01031746.1 coordinate 6,796, forward strand.
TTTTCTTATTTTTAATTTCTTGGTTTACTTCGCCACTAAGCCACATTGGTTTCAATCTGTTTCTTTTATATTTATTTCCCAATGGTACATACTGAGAAGTGTACCTTTCTAACATTTGTTTGATACTCAATTTTTCCTCAGTGTTTTTATCACTAAAGAGTTTATGCCAGTCAATATGTTGTAAAGCTGCCCTTATCTTATGAAATTGGCCTTTATTATATGTTTTAGTATTCCCCATGTGCAATTTCTTTTTTCAATTTATTTCAAAAGATACCAGGAGCATACAGACAATTTTAATACAACCATTTGGCCCCCAATCACTGCCAAAGTTGCCAGTAAAAATAAACTCCTGCACTTTTTTCACCAACACATCTGTGTTGTTTACGATATTTTGAACAGGTTATGGGTTTGGGCTAATTAATCCAGCCTAATTTGTTCAGCCGCTTCTCTAGATTATATCTTTTTGTAAAACAGTCAACCAGAGCATTTGACCAGGAGAATTTGGACATTTTTTGGACATGTAGCCTTTAGCCAAAGTCAGCTGTAGCAATAATTTCCAGGCTAAATTGTTGAGCCACATCTCCAGATTACAGAAATACCCCACATAGATAGAATTTTTCTATATAAACTCCATTACAATTACAAAAACGTAATACAAATTCACTTTTTTGTCCCTGCCCTAAAACCTATGTTATCCCCAATTCTCTCTTATCACCCACCAAACTAATCTAAATCAACCCTAACACTATAGACTATATTCTCAACTTTGTCAGATCAGTTGGCCAACATGTAGGAAAAATGCAGGGGCCAGTACCTGTGAAGTTACAGTAGCCACCCCTCTTCTAAAACACTCCACCCTCCTATGTTTAAGGAACACACAAAACAAACATGTCAGAATTTAAAAAACAAATAATTTAAAAAAAGATTGGGGTGGGATTTTACTAGCAAGCCCTGCATGTATGGTTTGGGTTTTATATTGATGTTTTTTTTTAATCAATATTGTGTGGTATGGGGTGATGTTTTGTGAGTTCCAGCTGAGGACATAAAGGTTTTCACATTTGCCTGTAACGTGAAAGTTGCATGCAGTTGCAAGGATAGCATTTGATAGCAGATATAATACATTCGGCCCATCTAGTCTGCACTTTTTTCTTGATGTTAATCTTAACTCCTTCAGTCCCCTATGGATGTACCTGTACATCCTAAAAAAACATTCAGTAAAGCCCTTTAGGACATACAGGTACGTCCTGACAGGGACACATCCCTGCCACTACATAGGAGATCGTTTGACAGCCTGGACTCCCCCGTCAGCAGAAGCCAGCATCACTGATGACATCACCCGGAAGGTCATCGGAGGACAGGATATCCTGCTGGGATATCTGATTGCTGCTCCTACTCGCCGATGATGTACAGTGTAATTCTCAATGCAAGTCTATGGAGAATTGTATGGAGATCACAGTGTGATCAGTGCAGGGATTTCACAGGGAGGAGAGTGAGAAACCATGTTTATCACTCTTCCCACAAGTGGGAAAAATAAACAAAAACAAAAATGAAAATCACTAAAATAATACAATAAACAAAAAAAAATAAAGTGAGCTAAGTGATGTCATTGTGACATCACTGGCATAAATAACATGTTCAAGAGGTCTCTAAAAAGACCTCCAACATACTGTGCTTATAACAGTGTAAAAAATGTAAAAAGAAAAATACAAACAATAATAAAATACAAAAAAATAAATTTAAATAAATAATAAATACATAATAAAAAGGGAAAACCCTTACATCCCATTGCCTTAGCACAACATCTAAAAGGTATAACCTTCAGCCTCATTCACAACCCCTAAACCCGTTAAGCCATAAGTATGAAAAATACTATCCTATAGGGTACTATATGTAATGGATGGATATGGCCCTCTAAAAAAAGAAGGAAAACAAAGATGTGGGTTATTTCCATGATCTGGAGATGCAGCTAAACAATTTTGGCTGGGTTTCTCTACCAAAACACGTATCCTGTGCAAAAAAATCTAAGCAACACAGAAGTGTTTCTGAAAAAAGAGCAGGAAATTATTGCTACAGGCAACTTTGGCAGTGATTTGTGGCCAAATGGCTGCATGAAAAATATCCAAATGCCCCTGATAAGATACTATGGGTTTTTCTGCTTTACAGAAATATATATATACCTTTATGGTGGTATTTACTAATTATGGGGGTGCTAAACTGTCCCAAATGAGAAATACGGCAACTAAAGCAAAATGTGAAAATTTTATGTTTGAAATCTATAACGCGCATGGTCCAACTTGTGCCCTGTAATATCAAAAAAAGACACAAAAAACTATGTGTGGTATTGCTTTAATCGGTAGATGCAGCTGAACACTTTAGGCTGGATTATTCTGCCATTTCACATACCCTGTGCAAAGAATCCTAAGAATCCTACAAAGTACTAAAAAAAAATTTCTCTAATTTTTATTGTTTACTAAATTTCCCATCCTAAATTTTCAGCTAATTATCTAACTAAGGTATCTCACCTTGAAAAAAACAATATATATAGTTTACCTGGATACACTATTCACAGGAAAGGGGAATAATGGCTGAACCGACATACCGCAAAAATGGCACAATTGCTCTTAGGGTACCAAAAAGCCCTGGGACTGAAGGAGCTATTCAGTCCTTGGTCTGGTCTGGTCTTATCTCTATTTCTATCCCATTAATGTTTAAATTTGCTCACTGTTTCATCCTCTACCAGTTATGATGGAAAGCTGTTCCACTAACCTACCACCCTTGTATTACATCTAAGCCACTGACTTCGTTTTAGATTTCTAACATTTCTCCTCTTGTGAAATTACTCCTGCCCTGTACTTTGTTAAACCCCTTTATGTTTTGTAATGTTTCTATAAACTACTTGTTAGCTACAAAGGTTAAAACTACTTGTTAGCATTCAAAGGTTAAACTGACATGAACTCAGCTTACCTTGACTAAACACTTAGAGAACAGATCCTTCAGCGAGAGACAGAGAGAACTTAACGTACAATAAAGATACTGGGATGCTTACATCTTGCATTATCATAATTGGTTTTACAGGGAAAATTACTCTAATTTCCTTGGAACAGAAAGTGTCTCAACTTTTGAAGGATCTAACTAATGGTTCATTTGTTGTGTTTATAAGATTTTCTATTAGTGATCTTTCTCTAACTTAAGCCTGTCAGAATTTAAAGAAATTATGAACTCAGTATGCTCGAACTAGTGATAAGATCACCAAAAGAGACTCAAGTCTAACCACATAGATGTAAAATATCACTGGTTTGTTAGACTATATATTTCTAAATGTGTAACCACAGAGAAGGGGATCTTGTGAGCATCTCCACTGTTCTTATTAGACTTGTGCACGGCGGGAAAGTTTTTTCATTTTTCAGACAGTTTTTTTATTTTTTTTTTGGGCGATGAATTTAGGTTCACAGCTGTTAGGAGGCATTTTTTGATTGAGAACACCATTCAAGGTACCTGAATGGCTTCAGGACTGCCGCCACCTGCCCCTATGCCTAATGGGCTAGACACCCCAATGTTTGGCTCAGAGGACATGCAGTGAATTGCCGACATGATGGGATCAGCTCCATCATGTCCAGGGTGAGGTTCTAGCGGGTGTCTACATCCTGATGTAGATGGTGGTGGGATAGGCCTGCCTTCTGCTCCTCCCTCAGCTGCTTGCTTGCACTTTGCTGTGAAAGTGCCTGGCAATCTTATGACACTTTAAATCAGTTTTAAAAACCTACACTGCCTGACCAAGGACCTGGAATAGCTGCTCTTACCACCAGGTGTAGTATATGTGCTGTGCAACGCAAACCCACAAATTTCCCATGCCTAACCACTTTCATCATGTATGCTGTCCCATCAGTAACCACCATTCCCATTTCTACTGCAGTGCCTGCCTGTGGTCTGATTCACTGCACCAGCATCTTCCTAAGAGCAATGTGTGTGCCAAAGTGTGAGCTGATGTGCACTACTGATCCATTACCTTAGCATGGAGTAAGAAGGATCTGTAATGTTGCTACCCCTTTGGTCCAGTTCTACCCCCTGTGTGCCTCTGCCTATACTGTCTACAGTGATACTTTCCTTGTTCTCCAAATAGTTGGGCAGCCATCTGTGTGCTGTACATGAAAGAAAGGCATGTTGCGCACTAGTGGTGCTTCATATGGCAGAAGTGAAGTGGATGGTCTGTCTAGCTGCCATGGACAGCTCGGCCTTCAACATTGACACACAAGACTGGTAAAGGGAGGGCATTACATTCCTGTTGAAGGGGCGGTAGCAGTGGGGAGCGAGATCCTCTAGCACCTCCGAAAGCTTTAAGCTGACTAAACAGTCATGTCACCTTATTTGACTGCTACTTTGACATGCCCATTGAACGGAAAGCTCCAAGGTGTTCTAGTGTAGGCTGGTGCATTGGATGTCTGATCTATTTCACTCAGGGAATCAGTTACACTTCTCGAGAAGGCTGAGACCTTACCATGGCCTTTGCTCTGGCAGCTGCTGCTGATGGCGGCTGTTGTGGATTTGCTATTATTACCAATGCTTTCAGTTTCCTCCTGAAGTAAAAGCTGCACTGTGGTGTCTACATAGGTGTTGATTCACCCCAGAACTGGTGAAATGTCCTTTCGGCTTACCCCTGCTCCCTACTTGCACTGCGCCCATCTCCCACATTAACAAAGAAACTAGAAGATGTGACTCTTCCAAGTCTGGCTCATAATCAAAATCCAATTGTTGGCGTCAACATCATCATAAAAGATAACCATATCCTTTTCCACCTGGGCAGAAGGCGTAGGAATAGACCTTCTCTCTTCTTCCTTACTATTGTCTGGGGCAAAAATAGATCTGTTGCCATCATCTGGCAGTGCCACTGCTTGCTGCCCTTCTTTGCTCTGGAGAATGCAACCATTGCTTTCGGTAATGGTAGCACCAGGGGTGGTTGTGATAGTCTGAAGGGCGGTTGTGGTTGCATTGGTAGCGGTGGTTTTATTCCGTGCTTCAAAATAAAATAGTTTGCAAGTTATCTGCACCTGGATCCTGACCCCTCTAGTAGTAGATTGAGGATGTCCGATGGTACTGCTGCGGCTGCTGCATATGACTTGTGGTAGAAGTAGTTCAACTTCTGACTCCAACCGTATGATCCCTCGGTGCCCCCTACTCCGTCAATTTGTACTGATGCCCACCGACACTCCCACCTACTTTCCACTCTCCACAAGATGTTTCTATCTAAACGTGTTTCTGCGAAGCCATATTTCCTAAGCCTATGGGAAAAAGATCTAGGACGTTCCTTCGACACGGAGGAATGGGATAAGATATTGATTCTCACTCACAAGGGGGCGAACTCTTGCAAGTTGCAGGAGTCCGCCTATAAATTGCTCACGTGGTGGTATAGGGTACCTGCGGAACTGCACCGCTTTCTCCCTCAGGTTTCTCCCTGCTGTTGGAGGTGTGGAGCTGCTCCGGGCTCCTATCTACACTTGTGGTGGGACTGTCCTTTGGTACAACCCCTGTGGGCTGCCGTATCTGCTGTTATTAAGGAGCTAGGGGATCCCGACTTTCTCATTTCCCCTGAGGGTATGCTTCTCCATCATACTACATCGAGTCTGGGGTCCTATAAGAGGTCGCTCTCCATTCCAAGGCGATTATTCCGCGTTTCTGGAAGCAGCCCATATCTCCCCCTATTTCGGCCTGTTATCTAGTGTCAATTTCATTTGTCAGATGGAGGACCTGGTCTCCTCCTCTAGGGGGGCCGGGTACAAGAACGGACTTTAATGGCTCCCTTGGAGGGAATTTTTGTCGTCCCCCTCCTTTCATAAGGTTCTGACGGGTTTTGTTGGTGACCCCCCGGTCCTTGACCAATGCTAGGTCCCTAGATCTCTGTCTGTCTACTCTCTGCGGTCCTCTGGTCTCTTGCGCTGTGCCGTGCCGGTACACCTTTTGAATCCATATTGCCTGCTTCTCTCGTCGGAGGAGTTTATCATCATCCACTGTTGGGTTCTCGTTTTCTGTTGCTCTGCATCCTACGATGCACTCGTTCTTCTCCTCAATTCACGTTTCCTTTTCCTGCCACTCTGTGCTTTTCTGCCATGCTATGTATGGGATATTCACTAAGGGCTGTTATGTTATGCTACGATGTTGTCCTAGGTATACATATTGTACTTTTCTGGATCTAGACATACCGCTGTCAGTTTCTTTTGATTCCTGTTTTACATGCACTGTATACCAATCCCATCATGTGCCTTATGATGACCATTGTAACACTATTTATAATGCCATTTATTTTTCGTCTGTGGTCACAATTGTTTTTTAATAAACGGTGAATTGAGAAAAAAAAAACTTCTGACTCCAAGCAAAAAGGCTTTGGCCTACTTGGGACTGGTATACCGATGGATACCTGATTACTACTTTTTTGGTCATGCCTGCTGCCAGCTCTGCTCAACCCTCACTAGAATCCCTCCTTCTCATGGACATTTGCAATTATTTTATATACTCGCTTGGTATAAAAAAAATAATAATTAAAAGGTATACCTCCACAAACTGTCTTAAATTAGTACTCAGGGACAAGTTTAAAATTTTAAGCAACTGAAAGACAGTCACAGTTGTGTGTAAGCTCAGTAAAATGCCCTGTTTTGTCACCAATATTTATCAATAATGATATTGTGGATAGATATTTAAAAACTTGTGCACAAACCACAGGTTTGGCTGGTACTAGAGTAATTGGGCAACTGTCTAAAACTACTCAGGAACAGATTTTAAATTTTAAACAAGTGAAAGATGGTTGGTTTTGCCACCAATATTTATTTATCAATGAAAAATAATAGACAATGTGATAGAATACACTACAGTAGCACGCTTCAACTGACAAGTTAAGATGGCCTCAGCACACTTCTAATTCTTGTCCCTTCCCCTAGTAAATGCTGATTGGCCCGAGTGAAAAAGGAAAAACCCAGACAGGTTGAGGCTCATCAACCACAGCTGTCAAGGAAGAATCGTCTAGCGGGTGTACCCAGTCGGGGTACAGGTCGTTCCCGTCACAACAGCCATAACAATCCTGTTTTTTGGCTACTTCTACCATTCTATCGGTCATTGATATGTACTCTCCTATACACAGTCTCTCCCACTTCACCTCATCAACAAGTGTAATTGGCATCAAAACAGCTTGGTGGCAGCTACACATGGCTATTAATGGATGAATCATAACACATTTTCATGCACTTTTGCAGTTCGTTTTGGTTAGTTTCGGTGATTGCCCTTGTTATCATTGACTCGTACAAAAGCACAAAACAGGCAATTTTCGTTAAAAATTTAGTTTGTATTAAAACAAATGCACAAGTCGAGTTCTTATAGCTGTTGACAGCTTGACTGGGCTGATTCATGGTGCACCTTAAAGCATTTGTGCCCAGTGGTGCCTTAAGCGTTAAGAGAGCCCTAGGTTTACCTGAATAAAATCTGAAGATAACAATGGTCCTTCTTGTTTTCTATTCTCAAGAATTTACGTTGAGTGGTGCGAGGAGTAATTTTTAGTCCTGTGAGGTGCTTGTTCCATTATCTGGGTTAAGGATGAAGAACGACCATCTCTGAGAGCCATTTCCTTACAAGACTGTTACTTCTTTCAGCCACACATCAGCTTTGTTTAAGAGGGCAAACAACACAAAGAGTGTACATAATCCTTATAAAGGAGATCATGTCACAGGCAGCAGCAAAAATGAAAGACATTTGGGGGGCATAATAAGTCCTTGTTTTGGGCTGTCATCTCTGGGCTTGTCCAAAATCTGTAAGTGATTTCATACTGCCTGCTTTCAAGATGTCTTTTATAATACACTAAACTCAAGTCAGATTTCATAGATAGAAGTACCTGTGAAAGACTGATCCACCCTTATAAGCAGATATTGCAATGATAGGCTTGTTCAGGGGAAGGGAAATAGGGATCCAGTAATTGGGGCCAGATATGGTGGTTTTAAGAAGCTTATTTCCAGAGTTCGGACTGGGGATGACAGGGCTGACCTGGAATTTAGGCTAGCAGCTGCCAAATTACATAAGTGCGGAATATGCATGGCTGCACTATACGTTTTTTTTTGTCCATGTAGTGTGCAGCACTGAAGCACTGGATCTGGCTCTCTAGCGTATGGGGTGCTAACAGCCGACAGCCCACTGGGCAGTTGTGTTGTGTGACAGATGGCCTATTACCAAAACAAAATCAATCTAGCAAAACATGGAAAAGTTCCCTGCAAAAATACCCGAGAACAGTGGTGGGATTAAATTTTTTTAGTAACCACTTCTGAGATTTCGTACTAAAAAATAAAAACCTCACACACACTCAGGAAGTCTCTCTCACACACACACAGACTCAGGCAGTCTCTCTC
>VKOC01031748.1:0-13500 GCA_009364415.1 Spea multiplicata
GGGGTAAATAGGGAGAAGGGAGTGAGACAGGGGTAGATAGGGCAATCATACTCCTATCATGCCAAGTCTGCGAGTACATCCTGGAATCTGGATATGCCTGGGCATGATAGGAATGTGATTGCTGTTCCGGCGCTCAGCTGTGAAGCGCGCACCACGGGAAGACGGACGCCTCCCGCTCCCACTGCAGGACTCAACAAGGTAAGTAAGGGGAAGGGGCAGAGGGGGGATCAGTGAGAAGAGGGAGGGCAGTGAGAAGGGGCAGAGGTGGTAGATAGTGATACAGGGGGATAGATAGTGAGAAAGGGGAGTTTTGTTACAAGTTTTTATTCCTTTTTTGGGATGGGGGGGGGGCGCCATAGGAGTAGTCCGCACAGGGCGCCAGAACACCTAAGGCCGGCTCTGACTGGAGCTGCACATGAAATCTCACGCATTCATCATCTGCAGGACATGTTGCTTGGCGGTTGGGAAAGAGGCAAATGCATTTTGGGGGACCCTTTACATGAAAATGTAAAGGGTACACACAGTTATCAGATGTATTAAGGAACATATGGCTGGAGTGTCCCTTTAATAGGGTGTATAAACCGAAAAAAGGAAAACAAATACATATAGATTTATCCTACACAAAATCGAGTGTTTAGTTAGTGCATCATAACACGCAAATACCATCTTTGAGTTTGAGAGTGAATGTAAGTACACACAATTTAGGTTTTATGGTTTGCAGGGGAGATCATACGAGTTGGTAGACAATAATCCCTACAAAAAAATAAATAAAAAAATTTTACATTTTAAAAACAAAATGGAAGCCAGTAATTAATCCACTTTGGTGGAAGGAATACATCTCACTCCCCATCCTGTGCTCAGTGGGATGGGAATTTAATAGATATCATGTAAGAGGCACACAACTGTTACAGGGTCACCGTACCCAAGGCTGGGTACCCCTGTTTGAGGGCTGAGGAATCACCATACTGATAACTCCTGCCATGCACGGATCAGTCAGACAGCAATTCATTTAATAAAACAAAAAAACACTTTTATTAAAAACACATAGAACTTATATAGAGCCGTAATTCTATCAACATTCCTTTAACAGACGTTCTCAATGCACACAGAACCCAACCCCAAATCCCATCAGCTCGGGAGTACACAGGCAATGGATAAGGTGAGAGGATTAGGTGATACAATTGTTTTCCCCGCCTGTGTTATCCCCCCGTGGTGAGGCTGCCGTCTGGGCAAACAGGGCTGTGCTAGCCGATTAAAAACTCAAGCCAGGTTACATTATTGTCCCTTTGAAGGGCTGGAGCTGCAACCACATTCAGTCCGGCTATAACTTCAAAACACCCTATAAAATATTACTGGGTCATGGGATCAGAAACAGGACACAGATGCTAAACTGCACACAAATCCCCAACAAAGATCTCCAAAACACCCTCACAAACGAAACACTTTGTGTAAATTGCCCGAAGACAACTTGACCCAGAGTTCCACGAAAATGCCTCTGCACGGGCACAGGAGGTCCGGGGCAACTCCATTTAACCTGGTCCTGTCACAACAACTCATTATATTGCCTTCTGCCATGCTACCTATCACTTGTCCAGTGAAATGGTGGATTAAAAAGAAAAACATACCCTCATGGGGCATAGAATTAATCTGCCCTATCCAAAGAGCCTATAGAGTAACTCTCCCACTTTCTCCATCTCCCATCCATTTGAAAATAAATACAAATTCCCTACCTACTTCCTTAGCTCTAAGTACCCCAGGTAACAGGGGTGGCCTCCATCCAAACGCTTTTTTCAACAAGAAGACAATACTAACAAGTGTGCATAAGTGTATGTGATCATACACACTCACAAACATGTCCATTTCTTTTTTTCTAATTGAAATAAATGCTTACAAGTTTGTTTACTTTATTCTCAGTTTAACTTGCAGTCATCTGGACCATTGCGAAAAAAATTATAAGATATACTATATATATATACACATACCGGTATATATTTTTTATGCCCTCTCTCATTACCACACCTGGGAAGCCTAGAGTATCTCATTAAATTGATTTTATATTTGAAAAAATATCCTTCATACAGCCACAGGGGGGCACATTGAGAGCAGCAGCACTTTTGGGGAACCTGGGTTTTTTTTGGTATCCACTCATAATTTGCAAGACATTTACAGATTAATAAAATACTGATTTACTTGTATGTTTGTCTACTGTGATTATAAATTAAAAACTTTACACAAAATAGCTTACTTACCGTTAGCTGGCTGCAGCCAAACACTGCTCAAGTTAGTAGTTGGGCTGTTTATTAACACAGGTAAAGACGGATCTTTAATGTTTTGCCAGTTCAAAGCAGTATGTCTCTGCACAGCTTTAGCACAATGTGGTGAAGTAAAACTCAAAATGGAGGCTCATGCCAGCTACCATAATGGGTGGGGTCACCAGGCTATAACAACATGTAACAGATAACACCAGTTAACTGATTGCTATGAAATACTACATTTTATGCCAACAAAGCAAGCATGATAATAAATGTATTTTCCTGCCTTGCTGGCGTGCAATCTCCAGGGGGGTGGGGTCTGGCAAAATTCGATCTTTGGGGGCAATTTCAGTCAAGCGGCTCCATAATAAAGCTGGCCTAATTTGGAAGCCAATTTTACTTGAAACAGGAATGCAGTAAAACATATAAAGGAACAAGGAAATAAATGACACTGACATACCTCCCAACAAACCTGTTTTTTGTGGGGCAGTCACAATTTTAGTACTCAAAGTACTTGCCACACTGACAGTCAGTGTGGTCTTCCCTCCTTCTCACCCTAGCATGAGATGTCCTCATACCACTTGCTCAGGGCAGGGAAGGAGCACAATACTATGCTGATTGCATTGCAAATGAATGGTATGGGTCAGCTAAAACGAATGTGCTCAGGGCTGACTTTAGGTGTTCAGGCACCCTGTGCAGGCCACCCCTATGATGCATCCTCCTCCGTCAACACCCCCAGAGTCCTTTTGTCCCCTCATTCACTGTGCCCCACATCTCTTGTCCTCCCTCATGTAGTGTAGGTATAGATCAAATAAACAACTCATTGAAAGGTATAGCATTGTAGGTATAGATCAACTGAATAACACCCAAACCAGCCTTGCAGGTATAGATCAACTAAATAATACATACAAACCTGGTATTTGTAGGTATTAATAAATAACATGTGGAAACATAGCATTGCAGGTATATATCAACTAAATAACACACAAACCCAGCCCTGCAGGTATAGATCAATGGAAGATCACATGTAAACTCAGCATAGATAGATCAAATAAATAATGCATGGACGTGCCCTGGTACCCAGATAACACGCATAGGATGTGCCCTGGCACCCAGATTGCACACATAAGAGTTGCCCTGGAACCCTCAATGCACACATAGGACTTGCCTCAGCACCCAGATTGCACACATAAGACTTGCCCCAGCACCCAGATTGGCCTCATAGGACTTTTTCCTACCTGTGCCACCTTTGCCCCCAAACAACCTGCCTATGCCATATTTGCCTCCCACTTACACATCCATGCTATCATAAACTCATACATACAGTCGTGTGAACAAGAAAGTACACTTTCTTTGAATTCTATGGTTTACATATCAGGACATAATGACAAGCATCTATTCCTTAGTAGGGCTAGAAATGAGGTAAATACAACCTCAGGTGAACAACTTATGACCTATTACACTGTGTCATGGTTTATTCAATAAGAAAAAAGCCAAAATGGAGAAGCCATATGTGGAAAACTAAGTACACCCTTACTGCTTCCATATGAATTAAGATGCTAAATAGAAGACAGGTACTGCTGATCAAATGCCATTGCAATGTAAAGGTGGAAAGACATCAGCAATGACCTTAGATAAGCAAATGTTGCTGCCCATCAATCTGGGAAGGGTAATAGGACATTTCCAAACAATTTAAAATCCATCATATTACAGTGAGAAATATTATTTAAAAGTAGAAACATTCAAAACCCCAAGGTTAGGCTGTGCAATGCTCGGAGAAATTGCAAAAAACCCAACAGTTAAATCTCAGAATCTACAGGCCTTGGTTAACGTGTTAAATGTTCATGACAGCACAATTAGAAAAAGACTAACCAAGTATGGTTTGTTTAGAAGGGGTGTCAAGAGAAAGCCTCTCTTAAAAGAACATGGCAGCATGGCTTAGGTTTGGTTAAGTTGCATCTGAACAAACCAGAGACCAAAGTGGAGATATTTGGCCATAATGCACAGCGCCATGTTTGGCAAAAATCAAACACAGCATATCAGCACAAACATCTCATACTAACTGTCAAGCATAGTGGTGGAGGGGTGATTTGGTCTTGTTTTGCAGCCACAGGTCCTGGGACCCTTGCAGTCATTGAGTCGACCATGAACTCCTCTGTATACCAAAATATTCTAGAGTCAAATGTGAGGCCATTTGTACTACAGCTAAAGCTTGGCTGGAATTGGGTTATGCAAAAGGACAATGATCCCAAGCACACCAACAAATGTACAACAGAATTGATGAAAAAGAATCAAGGTGTTCAATGGCTCAATCAAATTCCAGAACTCAACACAATTTAAGTGTTGTGCCAGGACCTTAAGAGAGCTGTAAACAAATGCCCTCAAAAACCTCAATGAACTGAGGCAACGTTGTAAAGTGGAACAAAATTCCTCCACAACAATGTGAGAGAATGATAAAGTAATACAGAAAATAATTACTTCCAAGTTAATTGCTGCTAAAGGTGGTTCTACAATTGAATCATACAGTGTACTTAGTTTTTCACACATGGATCCTCCATTTTGGCATTACTTTTTGATGAATAAATCATGACATGATGTAAAATGTTATGTGTTCATCTGAGGTTGTATTTAAATTACCAATTTTTGTTACATACATACATACATACTCCCTCCCTTCCGTCCATCCATTCGTTCGCTTCTCCTTACCTTTCCTGTGGGAGCAGCCTCGGTTTTACAGCGGAGTCATGTTACGTAACGCCTCATGCCTGTCTCTCTTCATGCTGTTTCAAAATTGTTTAGAAAGAGCCCATCCAACCTGGACTGGTGTATTATCTGAAAATCACTGATGAGAGAGGTCATCAAGTGGCTGTCATAATGATCAGACTCTTATTGGCCAGGCGTGATCTGATTATCATCAGCACATTCCTGATTGGCTCTAGAGCAATTTGTCAGTCATATTGAAGATTTTATTTAGCTCTTAATGCTGGTTCTCCATAGGAACATAGTATGGATTGTAACTTGGTTCCCATAAGCCTATTGGGACTGTGCAAGATGCAAGAGGTAACCCCTTCTATGCAGCAACTGCATTATAGACCCAATAGCGGTATTGCAGGGGATAGTGCTGCACAATGGCTCTCATGGGGCCATGCTGCAGGAGGGGAGGGTCAAAGCTGGTACAACCAGAGACAGAAAGATAGAAACATAGACAGTGACGACAGAAAAGAACCATTTGGCCCATGTAGTCTGCACAACATCTGAAAACCCTGCTTAGTCCCCGGCCTTATCTTAACTATATCTAGTTTAGCCTTATGCCTATCCCATTGATTAAATGCCTTCACTTTATTAATCTCTACAATTTATGCTAGAAGGCTACTCCATGCACCCACTACTCTTTCATTAAAGTAATTGTGATAGGATGCCCTGTACCCTGACTGGGTACTCTCGCCAAATGTTGCTTCCTCCTGTCAGGACACCAGCAATTAACCCCTTCAGCGCCAGACAGAACCAGCATTGTAGAAAGAAGGAGGGACGCCGCTGCACCGGAGCTGTGTTGGCACCGTGGCTAGCCGAAGCTTAGCTACACAGTGTGACTATTGTCCTGAAAAGGACAATAAAGTATCATAGCAGCCCGCCCCAAGCATCAGACAGCACTCATGCTGATGTGAAACACACCAGTATTTAAACCGTACAATAGACACAGCAAACCACACACAGTTCTCCATCAGGTCCTCCTTTGCACGTACTCAGTATTTACACTCCTCAGCCCAGTAGGGGATCGCTATTCTAGTCTGTGGGGAGGATGGTAAACACAGGCGTTTCCCTGACTTCAAGCTGAAACCTGCTGGATATCAGATCCACGTGCAAAAACTGGCTGTAGAGGTCTCTGTCCTGTAAGTCCTGACCCGATTGAGAGTAAAACATCACACACAAACCCCCACCCAAAATGCAAGTGCCCAAAATCTGTGTCCGAGCTCCACAGTCTTTAGAGTCTACTTGGGGAAACGTGGCACTCTGTACCAGGGGAAGAAGTAGTCCTAATGGACACCCCTGTACCCACCTCCCCCAAAACAGGCCCCTTCCAGGAGCCCAAGGCACAGAGCCTTCCGTGACAGTAATATTACCTGATATTACTTTTAAACCTTTGCCCCTCTAGCTTAAGACTATGTCCTCTTCTTGTGGCAGTATTTCTTCTTTTAAATGAACTCTCTTCCTTTATTATGTTGAAGTAGTTAAATGTTTCTATTATATCCCCCCTGTCACATCGTTCTTTCAGACTATATATATATATATATATATATATATATATGTTAAGATCCTTTAACCTTTCCTGGTAAATTTTATCCTGCAATCCATGAACCATTTTAGTAGCCCTTCTCTGAACTTTTTCCAACATATCTATATCCTTCTGGAGATACTGTATACATTACTCCACCAGTACGCTGTACAACGGTATGAGCACTACTGCAACTTACTGCTAATACCTCTCCCTATACAACCAAGCATTTCCTGCTGCTCTATTGCATTGTCTACATACTCTATTCCTCCGAAATAATTACCCCTAAATCCCTTTCCTCACTGCATCAAATATTTTATACTCCTGCCTGTCTTAGGTGCATTATCTTGCACTTACCCACATTGAATGTCAAGTGCCACAGCTCTGATAACCCCAGTAAAGTCCCTGAAGCTGCCGATATTAGCTGGGACACGATCACTGGCAACGGAAGAGTTATAACCCTCACAGGCTCTGAGGTGGGTGACTTTGTCTGCCAGTAGCTGGTCTTCCTGCAGTTCCTCGCCCTCCTCAAGTCCTCTGCTCCCTTCAACAATCACAGCACCATGATTGAAGGGCGGATTATTGCTGCTGTTTACCCGGAAGTGATTGTAGGGGGAATCACTGCTGCTGTCTGCCAGCCAGCCCTCCCCTATTCTGCATCCTTTCTAAAAGTATAATTCGAACTTTATTCGATGCTGGTTTTTAATACCTGTTAGTCTCAATTTCAAATGTTACTTAACAGGAACGGCTTCTTCCCCACCCTAAGAAATTGTCCAGACATAAGAGGGTTACCTGTTAAAAAAAAAATCAGGAGGTGCAGTTTTTGATAATTTTTGCGGATGCCATCATAGCTCATATACTGACGACAGTTATTACAGGCTCTGGGATCTGGTTTCTTGCAACCCAAATTCTACACTGTGGGCTAAACCAGGGAGAACCATTTTTAGGTGCTAATATTCATATGAGTGGAAACATGATTATATTCCATATTAAGGCATTCAAATATAAACATATTGCTAAAATGTTTGGCCTACATTATGTGCTGAAAGAATGGAAGAGTTGATCAAATGCAAACTTTTGTGAATGGGAAAGGTGGCAGTGGGCAAGATTACTATTGTACCTAATATTGTTACTGTAACGGATCTCGTTACCCAAATACATTTAATCAGATACACTCTATGAAAAAATAATGGCATATGTAACACAACAACATCTTGGCGGTATTGGTATTAATTTCTACCATAGTGTAAGTTTGAAAATTCTACCAGAAAGTAAAAACTTTGACAGTGGGATTTTGCATAGCTGGACCCTTAGGAGTAGGGCGCAGCTAGGCGGACAAGGGCCATGTGTGAGTATGGGGGAAGTATAGAGGTGGCTAGTGGTGTGATAGTGAGGAGGGAAGGAGTCCAGTCTAATAGGACATATAGGGGTGTCACCTCCCCTCACCCGCTTTGAAATTAGTGGCTTGGAAAGAGTTTAACTGTAAAGCAGGTGAGCATCAGCTCAATTACCGTACTTACCGGCGTATTACACGCTCCGGCGTATAACACGCACCCTCGCCGGAACTGGAAGTGCGGGGGACGCGGCTACAGAAAGTTATCGGCGTATAACACGCAGGTAGGGTTTAAACTTATTTTTTTAGACATAAAAGTGCGTGTTATACGCCGATAAATACGGTATGTACCACAAGGAATTATTGTGAGTCCTGACCAGAGTAGATTGTATCAGCCATACAGCACTTTGTCATGTTCCTAGCTGTTTAATAGCAGCACATAACCTTATAATGGCAGTGTATGTTTCTGAGGGGGGATTATTCAGTTTAAGATGTTATTTGTCTCCTTGCAGCATGAATAAAATAATCCACCAGTATACTGACATCCATGTGGGATTGCAAGGTTCTTTGGTCTAGGGATAAACCAATTTAATGTTATGTGAATGGCTGGGGGATGATTACTCTGTTGCAGGGTACTTATATATTATTTCTATACATATAGGTGTATTAGTAATGTTCCATCTGCACCTATTTGGATTGAAGATGCCCTGCAATAATATCCATTTTATTTGTACAAGGCCTTTGCTAGATACCTGGTTGAAGGGATCAGTACCTCATGGCAGATCTCCAGGAATACTGTGCTGTTTGCTCAATGGCAGGAACTCTTGCAAAGTCAAAACTCACTACCTTCACGTGAGCTTTGCTAAGCATTGCTAGGCCTAACATCTGCCAAAGCAAGGGTGAGGGCTAGTCCATTCACCTCTATACAATGGGGAATGGGTTAATGTGTTCTTATAATGTAATATTGTAATGGATTAATAACTTGGCTGATACTTAACAGTCGTCCATTAAATTAGCAAGTGGTGTGGAAATTTTGTATTGGTCAACAGACCTTTAAGAATATAAACTGAGACAAGGAAACATAAAGCCTAAATCCCACCATGGAGTAAAGTGATGAAATTGCCATGTTTCCTTGCCCTTTATGTAATAATTCTTCTAAACTGTGCTTGCGGCACGAAACAATTTTAAAACAAATAAATAAACTGTGCGCAGAGAGATTACCTGAAGCGAAATCTTCAAGAAGCTGTTGCTGAGCGAGCGATCCCCTCCTTTTTTGTGTTTAAATGTATGTTAGATTGTTGTAGTTTTATAGGGGTAAAGGTCGCCTCTGTGTTGAGGTGGACAGAGGCTTGGTGTTACACAATCTGGCTGACAAAGGGGCGGCTTGTATTTGGTGTGTTATATATAAGAATTTATTTGGTTGTTATTACATTAAATGGTTTGCGTTGTTAATGCCTCTTATACCCACTTAAATAAAGCTACGGACAATTTTATCCAATTTACAATACTGTGTCTGTGTTTTTTTATTGATTTGTTATGGGTTAATATGTACATGCAATGGACATAATTTGTAATCAGAAACCAAAAGAAGATTTAGGCTATTCAGAGATATATATTATAAAGTTTGGTTTCCATTTTGTAATGTTAAATTTTTTGTAGGTCTCGCCAAAATAAGGAGCTGAATATCCACCATCAGTTATTTTTTAGGCGAGAGGACCAAATCATATTTTTTTCTGGGAATTTAAAAATGCTTATCTAGAAAGTGGTTAGATTGCATTGTATGCTTCAGTGGCTTTCTCAAAGCCCTTTTAAGCTTTGTTGCACAAACTCTTGGTAGACCACATCCAGTGCTACACCCTGGTCTTGATTTATATTCACTTCCTCAAACAAGGCAAGTGAATTTTCTGCCACGAAACAATTGTCTAAGTAATAATATTGTCTTCCAAAACAGTAGGCACATAAAATAAAGTTGATTTCTGACCATGGGATGGCTGACCATAAGGTGCATAAATGAAATTAGATTATTAGAATATCTTGGGTTACTACTATCAGAAGCTTTTTGTGTTTTACGTGTGATTACACTAATGGCCACCGGAGGGGAGGAGAGTAGCACTTTAGGCATTATTTACACCTTGATTGTATTTAATCTGTGGTCCTTTTGTGGCTTTTTTTAAACAGTCTCTTTTGGAAAGTTGTTTAAAAGACACTGCATAGAAAAGAGACATACTTAATACTGTCATTGAAACCTCCAAAGTAATTTATCACTTACCCCTATGTTTCACGCACCTACTCACCTATTGATAATCACCTATTGAAATGTGCCTATTGATAATCTTTTAGTAGTTGTGAAGCTAATTCTTGTGATCTGGAAACATAACTAGCAATGTGAGTAGATCTGTGTCTCCTGTACTACAGGTTTTTCTTCAGTTACCACCTGAATGAATTGCACATTTCTAAAGGTTGAACCAGGCAAGAGTAGCTCTACCATGTAGATAAATCAGCTTCGGTCCCCATTGGTCTAAGGGGCCCCCTCTGAGGCTTACAAGGGTGAGACACAGATGTGTCTCTTACGTTTATATCACTATAATGTATCTTGTTCGCTAAAACACATTGTGAGTATACATTTTGTGTTCCTTTGTTTATGTATAAACAAAGAACCGCCTACATATTTTTTCGTTAGGCTCCTAAAAAACTATAGTCATCCCCAGGACCAGGGATATAGTAATGAGAGTATTTAAAAAATGATCTTCCAAGAGGTTGTCCAAAGGATTTATGGAAACAATTGTCAGGAGGTAATTCATTCAATTTATGTTATCTATAAAAATGGTATCAGACCAACTAGCTACTTAATAGTCTTCCCTATGGTGCGTCCCCACTTGGGAGTGTCTCAAGTTTTAAATCGTCTGTGCAATTACAGAATAAATATCTCAATCAACATCAGTTTGATCCTGTCCTGTCAGTGGGGTGTGGTTGGTATCCCTCTAGGCAGTGGCCCTAGGAAGTTCATGGCTGGGCTCATATTTACATTTGGGGTGGACCCCAAGAGGTCTCACAAAGGGGTGAAATTACACACCAAAATATCTTGGTAAAGAGACACACCACAACATATATTCCACCCTTTAAGATCTCTTGGGGTCCACCACACCCTCCGTGTATGTGCCGCGTGCACAGTACACCGGGAGGACTCATACGCGATACCGCCCACCGATGGCAGACCGGTGAGGGACTGCGGCGGACACGGTACGTACAACACACAGGCGTATATTTTATATATATATATTGCATGCACACATCACATGCATATAACATACATTGTATATTATATATCTCACATGTGCACTGATTCACACATACACACTGTCACGTACACATAAAATACATTTTATTATATTTTATTATTATATATGTACCCCTGGCACTAGAACGCCTCCAGTTGCCATGGTGATGAACTATGCACCACAGAGTTCTAGATATAGCAGACTGACTGTCCTTCATCAGCCAGTATTATGAACATCTGTGTAAGCCATTCACTGGGGAAAGGGAAAGGGAGGGTCAAGGCATCCATCTTATAGATTGAGGACCTGAAGAAGAGGAGCCAGGAGTGATGTTCTGTACAGATACCTGGAGAATCTAAGCCAGTCTTACTGCATATCTGTGCCCCAGAGATTACAAATCTGAAGCACAGTGGGGCAGAAGAAGCTGAGTTTAGTCAAGCATGATTTAGTAATCCAGCCTCAACACCTAAAATACCAACTCTCTTAAAAAAAAATAGACCCTGGGATGTGTGGGTTGTTACCAGTTTCTTCCATAAAGTTTTGGTGTCATACTAACCTGTTATACCAAGATAATACCATCTACTACATTGAAGGGCCCCACCTAAGTGCACCACCATTTCCCTGGGGAATATGGGGGTGGATTACTGCAAATTGGACACAAGCTAGACTTTTGTGAGGGGGTATTGTGAAAGTGGGCATTGTTGTCTAAATTGTGCTATTGCATTCTGTGTAAATGTTAGGTTAAGAGCTGTGTGCTTACATAGTTTATAGTTACTGATGTTCTAATATCACATAAAGTATAGTCTGCTACAATATATTTAGTGGAAGTCATTCCTCTTGTGAAAAAAGGTTTCTATTGTGTCTGCCTTGGTTTTTTTCTCAGTTTGTTATTGTAAAGTTATTTTCTTAGTGGGTAATATATGTGAAAGCTTCAGATATCCCAGCTAAGTGGAGGCACTGTGTCATTAGATCCCCAATCTCTCAACAATTTGCAGAGGCTCAGGACTACATGATATCACTAATATGGAGGTAACCAAGCTGGAGACTAACCCTGCACCCAGGTTAGTCCAAAAAAAGGTTACATATATATATATCTTACATATGCACTGATTCACATTGCACACACTGTCACATACACATGAAATATATTTTATATTAACCCCTCTATTACCAGACACGAGCAGATTCAGATAATTAACCCATCTATTACCAGATATTATATACACCTACAGACAAACACAGTCACATATACAGATATCACATCATAATAAGATAATAACTTGCCTAATAGAATAGAGTCATATCGAACACAGGAACAACCAGCTGTTAGAGAGTCTAAAGTCCTTCCTCCTCAAACCCATAGGAGGCCTAAATATGGAAAAAGGGAATTTGATCATACCAGATCATAGTCTTTTTTTAGAACGCCAACAGAAAATTCCCCTAATGAATCGATATTCCCCTTTAGAAAAAGGAGAGAGAGAAATGGAGAGAGAAAGGAAATTCATTATCACCAACCCCCAAAAAACAAAGAAGCCTCTCACAAAAATAGGAAGTAGAGGCAAAGGCAAGAAGACGCCTGGATTAAACGTTCATAGAAACAAGCCAAGAACTAGTCATATATTTAATATGAGTAAACTTATTTTAAGTACTGATTAGATATGTTGTCCTAAGGCATACATTTTGCCCGTACCTGTCTACCTAATCCTTTCCAGTTATACATAGACACAAACAAATTTGCATAGGATGTTACAATTAAACAATGTTTTTGTCTAAAAATAGCAATTTCTAATACTGAACAACAATAAAATTTATGCTCCGTTAAAAAATACATTTTACCCGAAATCTATTAATGGCAAATATATAAACTTTTGAGGATCTTGTAGTTTAAGATCTAATTAAGATGCAAACACTACACTCACTCTAAAGTTTAAAATAAAAAGTCTAGCAGATGGGAAGGCATTACAAATGTTAAAAAGCAACCCAGAATTAATTATTAAATCAGCAAACAAAGCAAAGACAGCCGATTTAGACTCTGAAATGACAGTGATACATACCTGGTACTCAAACATGGGAACTCTCCGCGTTTGACCGGGAAAATTCCTGGTTCTCCAGGTCAACACCCGAATCCTCTTGACACGCACCACTCCCCACCCATTTGCCTTTTAAATGGGGGTGTTTCCCCCAATGCCAGCGGGAACACCCACTCACATGAGAGGGAATGCCTACTGACATCAGCAGGAATGCCCCCGATGTCAGCAGGAATGCCCCCAAAGTCAGTGGGACCACTCACCAACAACACCAGGACTGCCCAGCAGGCAGTTCTGGCTGCATCCTGCAGAAGTTCCCAGTTATGCTGATATTCAAGTA
>VKOC01031752.1:0-14001 GCA_009364415.1 Spea multiplicata
TCTACTTCCTTTCAAACAATTTCTCTTATTTCTCTTTGTCTTGAAAGCAAATGTCTATATTTTACCTTTATTTTTACCACCTAAATATTCTTTAGGCATTATATATAATTAGTATATACTATATATTATATTTATTTTACTATACATATACTTCTCCTTCTATGCAGTCCTTTTACATCATTAATTAAGTTTTGCTCTGGGCCCTTTTCCACTTCACATCACATCACATATACAGGTGACATGGATAATAATTACAGAGAATTTAAGGATACAATGTTTTAGGTCAAATAAATAAAAATTAAATTTAATATTTTTAAAAGTTTGGCAAATTAGGATTAAAAGAGTATTACAGTATTGAAATTGGTTTCTAGTGGGGACAGTAGATAATCTTATAATATTGTCTCTAACACTTAGTATGTTCATTGATTTCCTGTGCTGTCCCTTCTGCAAGTGCAAGGGTAACAGGGCTGCTTACCTCCTCAGCAGTGGCATCATGGCCTCCCATTCAGGCACTGACTAAGCCTACACCTTGTGGACAGCTGAGAGCTACCAAGCAATATATAGCAATCTGTCCTGGTACAACCTCCTGAGGAGGCCCTGATAGCTGGAGACACATCACTCATATTTGGCCAATCTCCTGGGAAGGCCCATGCTCAGTTGTTATGCTAGTGCCACTCAGCACTCTTGTCTCCTACTCTCGCCTCTTTCTTTCTGGATCCTTGGCATTTTGGCTTGTCTACTTATTCCTGAACCACAGATGCCTGCCATGACCAATCGACAGTATCCATTAGAGAACGCACCTGCTTCTAAATCAATTTTGCACTAACCCTTGTTTAAAATTATCTGCTTCTCGATCTTGCAGAACCACTACATCATTTTGCACCCCCACTTTTGCTGGACTACCTGTGGGTGAATCCTCAGACAAGCATAGGGTTGCATATCATTTCCAAGAAGATCCTGTTCCAAGGAAGACTCATATTTGCTCTATTACTCTGTAATTCGGCTGTACCATAGTGTGAAATAAGGAGTTATTGCTTGTACAATAATATAGCATAAGGCAAATATACATGTAGAAGTTTGATTTTTTTTTCTAGAAATCGCCTTTATTTCACATTATGCTAATATCTCAATTTGTCATGGAATTTTTCCATGGTAAGAGAAAGTGAGGTTTTACCCCTAAGTTTCATTAGTTGGTGAACTAAATGTCGGCTCCCTACTTGTGAGCATTCAGTGTGTTTGCTATGCTGGCAATGTGGACCTTTATATTATATAGCACACTTTGTATTATCTGTTTCCAAAGGTTTCACATACTAGGGTTTCATGCTTAGCCCAGCAGTTTGGAGTTTCCCAATTTGTACGTAAGTTGTGGTATTTTTATAATATAATAAAGTAATAATGTATTTATAATCGTTTTATGGCATATTTTTAAAAAATGTAAATAAGGGTACCAGTGAATAAGAGTACCTGAGCTCTTTTCTTCATTCCATCTTAAGTTCACTGGTGTAGTGCTATATCTCCCTAAGAAGGGATACCAACCTTTTTATGATAAGTTACTATAAAGTTGGCGTAACAGAGGATGAGAATTGCAGAAGCCGTATCAGTTTCATAATTTAGTCAAAGTCGGGCTTGAAATGTATTATTAAAACATGTTTAAAATAAATAACTGGTTATGTTTTGTTTCTGAAAATATTTTTTGGGAGACAGGTAATCTTAAATTGTATTTGATTAGATCAGCATGCAACCTGATATTTCACGGAACATTAACCTTTTTAAAAGTGCATGTTGTCAAATGTTGAATAATCCTTAGTTCTAATTTACCAGTAAACAGACCTGCTTGATGTTGTGAGAAACCTTATTGATGTACTTTCGGGGAATGCGTTACTGTCATGTGTTTAAGATGCCAGAGGTTCCATCAAGTGAAACCTTGTTGCTTACTTGCCCCTGGTCATTTGTTCTTCCTGTCTAGCTGTGAATCTGTAGCCTTCCTCAATCACATATCACCTGACTTATTTATGTGCACAAGGAGAAGGAAACTAGCAGCTGACTTTACTGTAAAGAAACATGTCATTAATACATCAATGAAATCAGAAGTGGCATAAAATATTTGCACATTTGTGTTGTTTCATTTTTGAATTCTTTGGTGTATTGTGGAAACATTTCTAAAAGCACTTGGGCACAGGGCCGGCCCTACCATGGAGCAGAGTGGGGCAATTGCCCCAGGTGGCACTTTTGAAGAGGCGGCACTTTGCCGCCCCAAGTGTTTTTTTTAAGAGGAGGAGAGAGAGGGGCACCGAGTGGTTTTCGCTTATCAAGTTGTCAGTAGCCTTTCGGCGCCCCTCTCTCCTATGCTAGCCCTCTAGCTTGGTCTCGGTGCCGGCTTGTAATGCTGAGCGCCAGAATAAGACGTCATTCCGGCGCTCAGCAGTAAAGCAGCACGCACCGTGGCAGAGCAGGGAGACTCGCTGCAGGACTGCTGAAAGGTAAGTACAAAGGGGGGTGATAGGGTAGATAATTAGCTGCAATAAAGGTACATGGGAAGCACTACTGGACAACCGCCCACTAGTAAAATGTACGCAACAGCTACTCCAGGCCAGTAATGTGGTGATGGTTTTTTTTTTTTATTTACCCCTGATTAGTAACCCATTTAATTTAGGGACAACTAGGCATGGGTTTTAGATACAGGTATCTTTCAGTGCACCCTGGCTTTGGGAACCAGGGTTTTTTAACAGAGATCTCGTACCATCACCATGCTTCAAAAGTATCAACGGTGATATTATGGGAAGTAGTGGATAAGGCAATATACAGTGCCCTCCACAAAAATTGGCACCCTTGATAAATGTGAGCAAAAAAGGCTGTGAAAATAATTGTCTTTATTGTTTTTTTTGATATTTGACAATTGCAAACACAATCCAACCATCCTCTTCACAGTGCATTGAGCAAATATAGACGCGTCTCCTCTTCCAGCTTAGTTTATAGCATTTTCAGTTGACTGGAAAATCTTAGTTTTATCCCTGATGGAAGAAATCTTCCATTATTGCACAAAAGCTGCCCAAATTATTTTGACCATATGTGCTTATGCAAAGATACCCTGCCTAAGTGTTTATTTTGATTAACAATATTAATATTATTTTCGTATGGTCTAATCTTTGGGATAATACTTAACAGTGCAATATCAAAGAAGGATCAATTTAAAAAGAAACTAGACCCAATGATTAGTAATTGGATTTTCAGGTGAATACTGGTTAGAAAACACACTGGTTAAAATATATACAGTGTGGCAAATTAAAGGATATATAGTATGTATTTTCTCTGGTTTTACAAGCTAGCTCGGAGAGTAACATTATTATCCTGCCATTTAAGACTAAGTGCTTTGTACTATGTGCTTTACTATAGCCCTGCCAATCGATAAATGCCGTTAGCAAAAGTGTATCTTTTTTCAACAGATATCATGATCTTCATACGATGAAAAATATTCCACCAGGCTTGTTGATGTATAAAATATAAATGTTATCTCCATAACTCACTATTCAAGAAACAAATATTCTTGTGCTGAAATCCCATGTATGATAAATTTATTATGGTTAAATCAGAAGTGCTGGACAAATGAGACACACATCTATATAGTAGAGCAGTGTGTAAAAAAAATAACTTAAAGAATGTGACAGGCCTCCCTTTTCCTTGGGATTTTTGTCAAGGATCTTGGCTGTAACCACAGTCTTGTAGGGTAAATGAAGTCCAGGACACATCCAGCTCAGCTTCAATGTTTATTTTAAAGGAATAAACAGCAGCAGTTATAAGTAGAATAACAGTCTTTGCTTAGGACAAAACAGGTCACAAATTACCATCAATATGGCTTTGCAGAGAGAAACCACTCCTCAGTTCATCAGCTCTCCTAGCTGGCATAACAGTGGCTTCCTTCTCTGAATCCGGCTCAATCCCTTTAACCTTCTGCCTGCTAATTAATCAGCCACAGGTGAGCTGCTACTTAGTCCTCACCTGTGGAGCTCCTGTCC
The DNA here is from genome assembly GCA_009364415.1 of Spea multiplicata. Lineage (NCBI taxonomy): Eukaryota > Metazoa > Chordata > Amphibia > Anura > Pelobatidae > Spea > Spea multiplicata. Next base: position 4,014 of record VKOC01031752.1, read on the forward strand.
AGAATGCAGGCTCTGGACTGGATCTAAACAGCAATTAGTGCTGCTGGAGCAGGCTACTATTGACCAAGGCTGGTCTAATATATCTGCCATCTATCACTTTACCACACCTTTCGTCACAAGAAATAATACATTTTGTCTGCAAAATTTTCATGTACATTTTCTAACAGTGTTTAAGCGTTCTATCAGTGAATTATGCAACTGTTAAAATTACACACATTGACTAGACCTATTAGTATACAATAGACTTGTGTATTTGCAAATTTACAGATTTTTTTTATCAAATTCAGCGATTCATATGAATCCACAAAAACAAGGCCAGTCCCCCCCCCCCCCCCAAGATGAAAATAAAGCAACATGCTCAGAATTCCGGGACCCTTTCACTCACACTCATTCACTCTCTCTCTCATCCTTTAAATGTCCCCCTACCTACTCTGCTGACCACTTCTGCATCTTCTTGTTTTTCATCTTCTAAAAAATCTGTTCAAATAGTTTTTAGCCTATTTGCACATGTATATTGCTTGCAAAATATAAATCTTTGATATAAAAATGCACATGACTCTGGAGTGATAGGTTCACACTAACCTTCATAGTGTGGTATACTAGGGTCTTTAACCCCTTAAGGACAATGGGCGGTCCCTAAACCCATTGAAACCAATGCATTTTGAGCCCGTACATGTACAGGTTTTGTCATTAAGGGGCTAATCTTGTTCCCAATAGCCACCCACACTTGCAATAGACCCAGAACTAATATAAGGCTAAAATCATCATTGCATTGTTCCTAGCATACACTAGTGATAACCAGCATGGAGATTATTTCCAGCTGTGGCTGCTGGTATTTGATATTGATTGTAGAAATTCTTCAAGATATGAGGCTATTGATTTTCTTGAAGGCAAATTATGCTGCTGGAATGTCCGTGCTCATGAACTAGCAAACAATTTGGCGGTGAATGCATTCTTAGACACCTACAGAGATCTGGAATGAGTGTATCCTGTTATATTTACAGTAACAAAATAAACAGACAATGTATATTCAGGAGATAAAGAACATCATGTTCAGCCAAATCAGGTGAATCTAAATCCAGGCACAAATTATTCCCACAAATTAATTCATCTTTTATAAACTAATGAATACCAGATAAATGTGTGTATTCAGTGTGAATACTGAATTTTGACCCCAGTTGACTCTAGCCATTTGGTTTTATGCTGCTAAATTCAGCTACGTCATGCATTTTGCGAGATTGCCCCCCCGGCTATATTTTCAAGTTAAATGCATTTTGGGGGGGTGTGCACATGTTCAGTAGAACTCCCATTTTAGCCAATGAGATGTGAGGTCCCAATGAAATCAGGCAAATAAGAAGTAGTCAAACAAATCTATAAGTGGAGTTAAAAGACACAAAAGTCTCAATTTGTAACTCCAATAACTAAACAATATTTTTCCCAATTAGCATGCAGTAAAATGCATTGGAGGGGATGCAAAAAGGATTCCAATATGCTTAAAAAAAGAACTGATGAATGGGGAATATGTATCCCTTGATACTCTTATTGGTGCCCCACTTAACCCATCAGGGTCAGCAAGTAATTCATTGAGGGAAAGAAAGAAAAGAAGTAATTTGGAGGTTGCTACTAATATTACAATACATTGTAATATAAACTGGTTATAAAAAAAATAAAACAAATAAAATCAATGTTCAGTTTTACATGAACAGTGGCCACAGAGGTAAGTAGTGGTGAGTGACTGGCCTAGGACAGTGCCCCAACAGCCACTGGGTTGGCCCTTCATTATTCGTGGTTAATGTAAGGAGTTAGACGGCTTCAACTAACTAGCCAGCTTCTGGCTTCACAAATAAAACCATAATGCAAAGTCAAGGTAAGCAGGTCAAAAGGAGCAGCTGGCGCGGGCCCATTCATTCCTGGAGTAACTACAGGCCCCATGACCCCTTGTTCCTGTTTCCTCGTACGATTCAAGATAGTTTAGAAAGGACCCTTCCGACTTGGTCCAGGTCAGAAGGGCCCTTCCTAAACTATTTTGAAGCTCCATGGGCAGACAGGACTGTATCAGGACCACGTGCTCAGTGTGTGAGCAGCCAGAGATAAAGGTGCTGGAGTGGTGAGAGGGGATGGCCAGGATGTATGTATATATATATATATATATATATATATATATATATATATATATATATATATATACACACACACACATACACACACACTCTCACTGGCCACTTTATTAGGGTCACCTTGCCTCCTCTTGCAGGGGCCTCCTCTGGCATCAACCAAACAGCAAGTCTCTGCCATTTTTGTGCTCTAACAGCTGAACGGTGCAATCTCTGTGACCAAACAGCTTTTTGTCCACAAGCTGCTTAGCAGTGCCTTTTTTGTGCTTTGTTTAACAGTGCCATATTTGCACTCAAACAGCATTTCTCTGCAGTCTGTGCCAAGCTTTATAGTGCCATCTTTCCCCAAACAGCTTGACTCTGCCCTCTGCGTCTTCAAACAGCTCACCAGTGCAATCTTTGTGCCCAAATCGCTTCCCAGTGCCATTTTTGTCCCCAAAGACCTTTTCTCTGACATATTTGTGCTATATGCGATAAATAGAAAGTAGTGAAGCCTCTGTTAGTCACAGGGAGGTAATTAAATCCACTAATCAAACAGTACCTAAAGGAAAAAGACTAAACTAAAACATAACATTTAAAAAGTCCTATTAACATCAGGGGGTATATACCGCCCCAGAAAAAAATAAAGAAAACAAAATAAAAAAACAAACAAACAATGTGATATTTAGGTCCCATCAAATAGGACACGCTATTAGCCACAGGATATCTGGCATTCAAATTATTAAAAATGAGACTAGGGAGGGTGTTTGTATATGTCTAGGTATAGGAATATAGCTATACCTACAGATATACCCTATACCTGCCTGTCTTAAAGAGAATAAACTGCACAAATATAGTATCCATCTTTACACTACTGGCAGCTGAAAAATTAACACCTAGTGAGGCATATTCCCTATCTATGGGTTAAATTTCTCCTTAGAGCTAAGTTTCTGAACAAAACAACCGTACACGTGTTTCACTGGCTATATGCCAGTTTTGTCAGGGGAATCCAGTTTGTGCCATCCTTGTATACAAACATCTTATCAGTGCCATATTTGTCTCCAAACAGCTTAACAGTGCCATCTTTGTTCCCAAACACACTGCCTCTGCCATCTTTGTCTTGAAACACCTTGTTTCTGCCATATTTGCCCCAAACAGCTTAACAGTACCATCTTGCAGTATATATTGGAGTCCTTGTGAAGACGTTTATCTAGTGTGATAAAAGTGTGAAATACACACAGAGTATATCTGAACAGAACTGTGGTTAGATTTAATATTGACCCAGTTAATAAGAATATTACACAATTTTGATTATATCTCCATATTCCTGTAGTTTGGCGTAGCCGTATTAGTCCAGTGTATAAGAACACAATATAACAGGATGTTGCACAAATAAATGTTCTGATACAGGGTTAAAACAACAAGGTAGAGACTTTTCAGACAAAAAACTTTAGAGGGTCATAAATAGAAAATAGTGGCATATATTACACAGATACGGCTGGGGGGCAGCAGGGGTAAGCATGTAGAAAAAAAAAAGGCACAGGTTATAGGAAGTTTTGATTATCTCAATATTCAAAACCATTCAGTTCATCCAAGATACATTGTGATTTCAATGTGGTTAATCCTTGGAATTGTCAGGAGCAATGTTTTCCCCCCTCTGGGGAAATCTGGCATGAGATTAAAGGAGGATTGTTTACTTTCATCTGTATTACAGCTGTATTTTTGGATGGTGCTAAATTCAATGGATTTATGTTTTCTCAAGCATTGATAACTATGTAAGCTACAAATTAAAGTAAAACATAATCTTTTCCTTAAGTATTGCAAACCAAAATAATCATATTTAAATGCCCCCACCATCATGTATATTTGTCACTTATTTGCAGATATGTAATGTTCTTAAACATAGCCTCCCCAGACCTTTATTGGGAAGAGGAGCTTTTTGATTCGAGTACTGTTTTACACCCTCCGGTCGAAAGCCCTTAAACGTTTTCATGATTATATCGGTCATGTGTATGTTTTACGTTAAGCAACCTATGGCCACTAACATTACCTAAATCGTAATGCATGTGCTTTATCCTGTTGGAGTTTTGGCCAATGCGGATCAAATATTTAGATCTTAACTTTGATACGTCTTAGCCTATGCATCGGATGTCCAATTTGACCTTTTATAATCACACTTTTCAAGTCATGCTGCTACATTTATGTGAAATACATCTCTCCACCCAACTCTAAACCATAAAGAGTCACAAACTTGTCTCCTTCTAGCTCAAACATATTGTATAACCGAGCTCCAATTAAATGCTCCAGGTTCTTTATTTTTCCATTTCAAAAATATCTCTCTGTTTTGATCCACGTAATCTGCAGCAACGATCTCTTCAAAATATTCACATGATGACAAGAGCTGGTAGACAGTAGATTTCAGTTATGTGTTGACTGGGGACTGTTTGTTTTTTTATTGTTAAATTCTCATGTGTACCAGGAACTCTTAAGTAGCATACATGGATAAATATACCTTAGTTTCAATGGCTAATAAACTTGTGAGTGTTCGTTGAGAATGTCAGGTGTTCAATGAGTGGGTTTCCCAGCCTGTATGTGCATCTGTGGCAGTAATCGAACCATGTAGGGTGTGGGGCATATTATTTTATTCATGTTATAAAAATGAAATAAATACATGAAATTAGTACAACATCTGCACTGTAAAAAATAACTTATTTTAATTAGCGCACTCATTTGTAATATATTGTGCTCCTTAAATTAACCAATCTCCTAAATGACCAGTAGAAGGAACAACTCCTTAATAGAAGCAACACATGATTTAAATGGTTTTCCATTCTCAATTCTCATTTTGGCTAAATATAATTTTGTAGTGGATGAAACTTTATTTCTTTATTATGCAAGCAAATGTTAGCAAAAGTAGTGAATAAACATTATTTCAATTAAATGATTTCTGCTAGTATGTGTATGATCGATAGTATGCAGCCTATCCATGCTGACCCCTGTCCACTGCCGAATGGGCCTACAATGAGCACATGAGCATAAAAACGGGACCACAGAGCAATGGAAGAAGGTGTATTTTTTTTTTTTTTTACAACAAGTTGATGGCCGGGTGTGTGACAGGAGGACCTGTACCCCAGATTGGATACACCCACCAATCTGTGTTTTTTTCTGCCGAGACACTAGCAGTTAAACTCTTCACGGCCAGACAGAATCAGCGTTGTAAACAGAAGGGGGATGGCGCTGCACCAGAGCTGCATTGGTGCTGTAGCTAGCTGTAGCTTAGCGTATTTAGTGCATGTACTGTCCTGAAAACGACATACATCAGACACAATTCCAAAATAATGCCCCAGCGGGGACAAGGGTAAGTTACAACTAAAAACACACCAATCCCGTTCCCGGGATCAAAAATACCCTATTAACCCACCCTAAAACATAACTTTTATTAATGTTTGTTAAAAGATATAACCAAAAATACCAGCCCTACCATGAATATGGTAGGTATACGTCACTGTAACATGAGGGCATATGCCCACAGTCATATAACACTAATAATATTAAATCATATATACTGTTGATGGCTGCAGTCCTAATAACAGGAATAATTGAATTATGACCAGTGACACGGGCTTATTAAAAACTCCTGAGAGCTTCATCAGAGGTCTGGGCTAATGGTTTCCAAAATGGAGACTGTTTGGCCTTATATCTCCTTTGTTAATGACATCACGGATTAGGGGAGGGAACAATCATATCCAATGGTTACCGATATATTAGATGTGTTGCCAAACCCAGCCAATTGCTTTAAAGGTAACTAAGCATGACATCACCCACATAGTCCAATAGAATTCCATACACATGATGGGCAGTGGTTCTCTCCAATTTCCAAAGGTGAACAGTCAAAGAAATTGACTGACAGTTATTCACACCTATCATTGATGTTCCTTTCCGCTCAGAACCACTCCTATTACTAGATCTCCTACCCGTTGTAATTCTTATTCACATTACACCCGGTTCACCAATGCAAGTTGCTGTGCAGCACAGTGGCTCAGTGGCTTATACCGTTGCCCTGCAGCAACAGGGTACTGGGTTCAGATCCCACCAAGGACACCAAAATCCATCAAGGCGCAATATCCAAATTTGCATCATTTTAGCATATTCGCCATACACAGTTATACGCATCACAATTGAATAATTCCCTTCCCAAATGTCCCTATCACAATATGAGTCTCCATAATATGGTCATACCTCCCTATAAAGTAAGTAAATCAATATCAAATAATCAATATTACAAATCAAAGAGAGTCCTATTATTTTGAATCTACAAATAGGCTGAAAAGGAGAAACCTTCATTTAAACCTAGAGGACTCAGACTTTTGAGTCTATAGATCCACTTGGCTTCCTCTTTTAATAGTAATCGATCCAGATTCCCTTTTCGTGGACCAAGTTTAAGTCTCCACCATGGGAAAAATTAACATGACGTGCCAAAGATGTTTCTTCTTTCCTCCTAATACTGCCCAAATGTTGGGATATACATCTATGGAACTCCTGGATGGTTTTCCCTATGTACAATTTATCACAGCTACATTTAGCAGCATATACAATTCCCTTACTTTTACAATTTATGAATTGTCTGACTTCATAATTCCTGCCATCCACGGGATTCCGAAATGTTTTTGCAGTGGGTAGATATTTGCAAAAACTACAATTCCCGCATGAATGTGAGCCAACTAGTTGGGATTTCAGCCACGTTCCTTGCTCTTTTTTATCAGTCATAAAATGACTATTTACAAGCATGTCTTTAAGATTAGGGCCACATCTGTATGTAATCATTGGTCTATTACCGATTACATCTTTTAGGTCTGGATCCATGGTCAGTAATCTCCAGTGCCTCTTAAAAATTATTGACACCTCAGTAGAGTAGCAGTCGTAAGTTCCAATGCACCGTATCACTTGTGGGGAACCATTGTCTACATTGTCTTCATGGAGTGCCCGATCTCTGCTGATATTCCTTGCCCTTTCTTTAAACAGTTGAATGGGTATCCCTTTGCAATGAATCTGGACTTTAAATTCTCACATTCCTTTTGGAAAGTGGATTCCTCAGAGCAGTTTCTCCGTGCTCTGAGGTATTGTCCTACAGGTATTCCTCTTCGTAGTGGTTCTGGATGACAACTGGTCCAATGGAGCAGATTATTGGTAGAAGTGGGTTTTCTATAGATGTCAGTCTGTATTTTCAGACCGTCATCTATATAAATAGTCATGTCAAGGAAATTAATCTTTCTTGTCTGAAGTTCATGTGTGAACTTCATCCGGATGGTATTATTATTGAGAATATCAACAAAATCCAAAAAAAGTGCAGGATCCCCATCCCAAAACATTAAAATGTCATCAATGTACTGCCCCCAGACTAGAATGTAACTAGTGTAAAATAATAAATCCTCATTAAAAAGTGCTTGTGCTCCCACCACCCCAAAAATAAATTAGCATAAGTGGGCGCACATGTGCTCCCCATGGCGGTACCCCTAATCTGGCGATAAAAAGTGGAATCAAACAAGAAAAAATTGTGCGTGAGTACAAACCGTAGTAATGTGAGGACAAAAGAATTATGTTCCCAAAAAATAATACTTCTAGTGTTCAAATAGCTCTTCAATGCTTGAATCCCTAAATCGTGCTGGATATTAGTGTATAAAGATTCTACATCAAGACTTGCCAAAAGTGTGACCGTGATATTGGTAATTTTCTTCACCGTATCTTTGGTATCCCGTAAAAATGAGGGTAAAGTGTTCACATCTACATCAGGATGGATTTTTCACACTGCATTGTCGTTTATACCCCCTTAGTGTTTTTGACCCTTGTGTATTGATGCCCCAGCCAGCACCTTTGTAGTATAGATTAATGTGGTGCCCCCACACCCTTGTATGATCGCCTCCAGCCACCACTATTTGTATTAATGCCCCCAGCAAGCCCCTCCCTTTACTATTGATTTATGTGATGGCCCCATCGCATTTATGCGTTAGACATGCATTTTTAACTACATAATGAGTACTTATCTCTTTGAAGTAAAGACTATGATTGAAACATGATTTCAAAATTAAAGCTAAACTGGCAGTTTCGTTAATATTAGACCCTGCTGCCGATATATATAAATATTAGATCCTGTTGCTGATATATATATTAGCCCCTGCTGCCCTTGCTGCCCATATATATATTAATATTAGCCCCAGTTGCCGATATATATTAATATTAATCCCTGCTGCACTGAAGGTATATATCAAATAAACAGAATCAGACATACTAATCCTGTATTTGCAGGTATACAATAATAACATATGAAACGTAGCATTGCAGGTATAGATCAAATAAACACATGGAAATAGCATTGCAGGTATTAATCAACTGAACAAGACATACAAACCCTGTATTTGCAGGTATACATAAATAATGTATGGAAACAGCATAGCAGATATGGATCTACAGAATAACACACAAACCCAGCTTTGCAGGTAAAGATCAATTGGAATTCACATAAAAACATAGCATTAAAGGTATATTTAAAACCCCCTAAATTACAGGCATAGATCACAGGTTGCACACCCCAAAGTCAGCCCTGGCGTCCTCATTGCCCACATAGAACCTGACCAGCACCCAGATAACACACATAAGATTTGCCATCTTTGTCCCCAAATAGCCGAGCACAAGTCAACTTTGTCCCAAAACAGTCCGGCCTGTGCCATCTTTGTCCCCAAGACTCAAACATCCTGCTAGTGCCATCTTTGTCTTTCCACAATTATACATCTATGATACACACATACTCATTAACTCTCCCTCATTCAGACAATTCATCCACACAATAACTCATGCTCTTCCGCATTCAGACAATTCATTCACATATTAACTCATGTTCTCCCTCATTCAGACAATTCACCCACATATTAACTCATGTTCTCCCTCATTCAGATAACTCATCCACATATAAACTCATGCTCTCCCTCATTAAGACAATTCACCCACATATTAACTCATGCTCTCCCTCATTCAGACAATTCATCCACATTCATCCCTCCCTTATCATTTCTACCCTCTCCCTCCTTATCACTTCTACCCCTCTGCCTCCTTATATTTCTACCCTTCTCCTTCATCTTCATGTTTATGCGCCCTTGTTTGTGATATTCTAATACACATAAACACTGCTCTTTACACACACCTGCTTTTACAGCACACATACACTGTACTTACACGCATATATACACATACACTGCCCTTACACACACCTGCCCTTACACACATATATACACACACCTACCCTTATACACACATACACATACACTGCTCTTACACATAGGTAAGAAGTGCCCAAACACACACATATATACACATATACTGCCTTTATATCCTGTCGTGTGGGCGCGAGGTTTGTCACATCAAACCTCCGTTTCAGTGCTCCCTCATTACTATGCGCTGGCTATTGGTGCAGAACGTGGGGGTGACATCATATCCCGGCCCTCTGCATGATTTGCTGGCGCATAGTGATTAGGGAGCAGTAAAGTGAAGTGACAGCCCTCGAGCTCCCTAATGTTGAGCCAACTAGAGGGAGATTGTGATATCCCAACTAGTCCTACAGGCTGCAGCTGCTGATCGGGTGGCTGCCTGCCCCCTCGCAGCTGCACTCAAGAAGAGCGCCTCTCTCTCTTCATCCTTCCTCCGCCCCTGAAAAGTAGGACAGAGGTAAGGATAGATGAGACAGCGAGGCAGAGTCACAAAATCATGACTGTTGCTCAGTAGGTTCACAACTTCCTCTAAAAATAAAAACCCCCATAACAAATCATATATAATTATGTGGAATATTATTAATAATTTAAAAAGTTCCACAAACAACATTCCACATAACAGTGCATCTTCCATCT
>VKOC01031753.1:0-18547 GCA_009364415.1 Spea multiplicata
GATACATATAGTATTGGTAATTGAACTGTTATTTTTTTTTTGCTTTTCCAATGCAGATTTGTAGCAATCATTTTCTATATTTTCAAAAACCAGAAAAAAGCTATGTTTTCCTAATATTTTGTCCTAATGATCCCACCCAGTATTAAAATGAAACTATCAGTTTCCAGAATCCAACTAAACAAACACGTGACAATTGCTTGTGTCATTCCCTTCGAAGAATCCCATCCCCCCTTTCAAACCTGAAATAAGGACACAACGAGTGACAGGTTGGAATGAAATGGCCACAGCCTTTATTAACAAACATCAAACACAAGGTAATAAAACATCAACCAGGGTCCCTCTTCCCAGGACCCACCCCTTCTTAAACCAGGACATCATGAAATCATGTGTAAATGTCTGAAACACCACCAGCCTCCAATACTCCTAGGCACTCCAACCTAAATCCCAGCCACCTAGCCATAACCACACTAGCTAGGTGACACGTCCATCATCCATCATAACAGAATTGGTGTACTACACACTTTAACACCATGCAGGTATTACTCGGTTTTGTGTATTTGAATGTTATGTAGATGTTGTTCACAAACACAGACAAGCAGTGGAACATAACTTCTTTACTTTACTTCAGTAACCACATGCAACAGATCAAGATATATACACAAGAGACCTAACACAACAGAACAAGTGCACATTTCCATTATGCTGCCACCTACTGGCAAAACAGACTACATAGTACCTCAATACATAACACTCGGAAACCCTGCTAATCACCATGGCAAATCCTCACCTACCAAAATAATTACTCCATCAAATCACTGGTTGGGTAAGTACCAAAAAGGGGCCCAAATCTAACTGTCCCAACCTTATATACTTTCCTAGCCTACCCATAATCCTGTAAACCCCCACCTAAGCCAACCCCAGCTTCTCATACCGCCCCTACAACCTCCACATCCTGACTAATTAACCCCTACTATGCCTACTATCTTGCAGCCCTCGCACCTTCTCTGCGCTTTGTCTTTAGTGCTTACTGGTACATTGGGACCTAGATTTTTTCTTAGCGAACGTGGAGTGCATGTATCGCGGCATCCTACATAAACCAGGGTCAAGATACTGAGGTATTCCTATATTCCAAATATGTTTCTTACATAATGTCACAGAAGAACATAAATAGTTAGACATTAGTCTAACGGACTATTAGGACGTTGATGCTCATGTATACAGTACATTGAAATAAACAGCCTTTAATAGATTTTTAATGATACGCAATAAAAAATAGAATGTAATACATTAATTATTCTGTATATCATTAAGAACTCTAAAATAGTCTAGAGATAAAAATAGAGATAAATATTCATACTGTCATTTCAAAAACCGGTTAAAGGGACATACTGTATAATGCTCAGGTAATCTACTAAAGCAAATATATATCAAATTAACTATTCGTTATCTGTTACATAAGAGTTGCATAGACATGTTATTTATACCATACACATAAATCGTAGGCTTGGTTAAGACAAAGACCACAGTCCACGCAAGGTCGCCAATAAAAGGATCTTTTTAACCTAATATTTGAAAAAGGAACAATAAAGTAAAGCCATAAAAGCGTAATAGTAAAGTAACTTCAGATAAACACCAACACTCAGGGCCGTCTTTAACGTGGGGTAAAAGCGGCAGCAGCGCCGGCCCCAGTCATTCCTAGGGGCCCATAGTAGCTGATTCTTGAGCCTACAACAACCACTTTTGAACAGCCCCCCTGCTTGCCTGTAATTGTCAGCAAAATATTGAATTTTCTGCCATAAAATAAAAAAATATTCCTAACATTTATTATGCATGGATTCCATTATTGATTCCATTTTTATAAGAAAATGTTATATTTTTAAATATCCCATCAATTCACTTTCATGGTCTGATAAGAAAATAAGAATCCATAAATCAATTCCCTTAGCAGAATCCTGAGGTGATACATATAGCTTTTGCCATCGAACATTATTTTGATTTTATTTTTTTCCCTCACCAGTGCGGATGGATTAAAAGCATCTTTTTCTGAAAGATGAATGAAACAAGTACTATGGTATAAGGTGAACACTGTCAATCATGATTTCATAATCTGCAAGAGGCAGCAAGGGTCAGAGATCATAGCATAAAATTTATAACAATCTGCAGAAGGATTTACACGCAGTTCAATCAACATCTTACATGCTACTCTGTAACACGTAAGAACAGCCTTCAAAGTAAAATAGGACTTTTTAAAATTATGTTTGGTTGGACATTGAATATATATTGAGGTCTGAGTTTAAAAGTTAAAAACTAAAAATGTATTTTGCAATACAGCGATTGCACAAAGTTTATGTCTTTTAGAATTGACAAAATATACAGAGATCAGCCATAACATTATGACCACTGACAGGTGAAGTGAATAACACTGATAATCTTGTTATCATGGCACCTGTCAGCGGGTGGCATATATTACGCAGCAAGTGAACATTTTGTCCTCAACGTTGATGTGTTAGAAGCAGGAAAAATGGGCGAGCGTAAGGATCTGAGTGTCAGGTGGTGCCAGGCGTTTTTGGTGGAGTCCGGGATGCAGGAGATTACACACCCAAAGAGGCACAATGTAGCGGGGGGTTAGGTACACGGAGGTCAGCAGGGTCCAATATAATAACCAGGGTCTGGTACACGAAATTCAGCAAGTCCAATATAATAGCCAGGGTCTGGTACACTTAATTCAAATTCAAAGGGAGTGCAAACAGCATACAGCTAATAGAATGATACGGCACCATAACTGAGTAATACTCAGTGCTGGGTTTTAAACTTCCCGCTCGTGGACGCCCCGCCCCTGTGCGTGACATCATCCGAGCGCGTTCCCCGCCGTCTCCATTCTGGGACGAATAAAGTTGAGTGAGGGCACGCAAGCACGCGCCCAGAAGCAGCCATGTGCTAGGCAATCTAGGTGGGGTCAGAAGAGGCGGCGCTGGACCTGGCACCCGTGGTTAGCGGATACTCAGGTTAGTGGCTTAGTTGGGGTCTCAAACGAGAACCCTGACACTGAGAAACTTTGACAAGGGCAAACTTTTGATGGCTAGACAGCTGGGTCAGAGCATCTCCAAAACTGCAGCTTCTGTGTGGTATTCCTGGACTGCAGTGTCAGTACCTATCACACGTGGTTCAAAGGAAGGAAAAGCGGTGAACCAGTCATAGGGTTTTGGGCAGCCAAGGCTCATCGATGCATGTGGGGGGGGGGTGAAGGCTGGCTCATGTGGTCAAATCCAACAGAGGAGCTACTGTAGTTCAAATTTCTGGAAAACATAATGCTGGTTCTGATACAAAGGTGCTGGGCATGGGCTGCTGACCCCTATCCACTGCCAAAAACGCCTACAATGGGCACATGACCATAAGAACTGGACCACGGAGCAATAGAAAAAGGTGGCTTGGTCTGATAAATCACATTTTCTTTTACATCACTTTTTACCTGGAGAACACATGGCACCAGGATGTACTATGGGAAGAAGGCAAGCTGGCGGAGGCAGTGTGATGTTTTGGCCAATATTCTGCTGGGAAACCTTAGGTCCTGTCATTCATGTGAATGTTACTTTAACACGTGCATTGTTACAGACCATGTAATCCCTTTCATGGACATGGTATTCTTTACTGGCATTGGCCTCTTTTAGCAAGATAATAATGCACTCTTCCACAAAGAAGCAACAATGGTTCAGGAATGGTTTGAGGAACACATAAACGAGTCCAAGGTATTGACTTAGCCTCTAAATTCCCCAGATCTCAATCCAATCAAGCATCTGTGGGATGTGCTGGTCAAACAAGTCACATGCTTGGAGGCCCCAACTCGCAGCTTACAGGACTGAAAGGATCTGCTGATAATGTCTTGGTGCCAGATACCACAGCACACATTCAGAGGTCTAGTGGAGTTCATGCCTTGATGGGTCACGGCTGTTTTGGCGGCATAAGGGGACCTAAACAATATTAGAAAGGTGGTAATCAAAGGTAAGGTAGACCAAGAAAGATTTCAACCACAACTGCCAAAAGAATTGTTAGGGATACCTAGGAAAAACTCACATTTAACCTCAGGAGTAATACAGGCCGGAAAAAGACGATGTGGTTGTTTCAAGGAGCACAGTACGATGAGACTTGAACAAAGCCAGTAAAAAAACAGAATATCTCAACAAAAGCCGGACTGGATGACCCCCTCAGGGACACGCGTGGACATATGCAAGAAAGGGCAAAAAGGACAAAAATAGTGTAATACTGTCTCTTTAAAAAATCTCTGTACATAAGTTATTATAAGTAAACTCACAAACAAACATGCACTGAGGACCAGCTCAAGCACAAATTGTGTATTGATAAAATTAGGGTTACCGGAGATCTCCATAAGATAAAATGCTCTTCTGGAAGTAGTGCAGACTCAGGTGCTTTCTGTGAAGTTCTCAGGCATTTCCCTCTGTTGAAAAGGTGGGTCATCCAGTTCGGCTTTACCAAGAGAGCTACACTGTAATCTGGAATAACAAGACCAGAATAGAGCTTTATGGTCACAAGCATAAGTGCTGTTCGGAGAGGGGTTAACAAGGCCTATAGCGAAAATAATACCATCCCCACTGTGAAGCATGGTGGCGGCTGATGTTTGTTTGGGGGGTGAGCTCTTAAGACACAGGGAATCTTGTTAAGATTGATGGTAAGATGAATGTGCCAGCTGATGTGAAGCCAGACATTCTTATTCTTATTCAACTGTAGGTTATGACAGAATGGCACTATCATAAAACAAATCATGGTAACAAAGAAAAAATGAAATGTCCCCTTTAGCATCAATGACAGCATGCAGTATTTTGTAATAGTTGTCTATTATGCCCCGAATTCTTAATAGCTGCCCATTTGTAGCCTGTATAACAAGGGTGTCCAACCCGCGGCCCTCCAGCTTCTGCAGGACATCTCCCATCCTCCTCAGCCAGGCCCTTAGGTGAAAGAGCATTATGGGAGATGTAGTCCTGCTGCAGCTGGAGGGCAGCAGGTTGGACGCCCCTGCTGTATAACAATAACAAATGCATCCTGACTACTGACAAGTGTGAAAGGCTTTTGACACATCCAATTACCTGTCATTAGTTGAGTGCTGTGCACATCACACCACTAGCAATGAGTGATCAAGACACTGAATCTGATTGTTGTAGGTTTTACTGACCAAGCAATGTATATGTGTAAACGTATAGAACAGACCCTTTAAATTGTGTACAATCCTTGGAGAAAGGACATAGGTTTATGTCAGAGGTTAAACTTTTATGCTACTCAGTAAGCTAGTGAAGGTATCTCCTTTACTCTACTGGTTTCCTATATTTTTATTTTCCATGCATAACACAATACTACTGTCCACCTATAATATACTATACATATAATGGCCATACCAGACATAATTGGCTGTTGTACAGCAATAACATTTTTTTTTACAATATAAAGGACCTTTTAAGGCCCTCTCCTTTCATACATTTTCTTCTCATTTATAGCCTTTTCAATTCTCAAAAGCATAATTTAGTAATACATTGTGACTGTTTTGGAGAACAATGGTGCACTAAAATGACTGTTGCACAACTACTATTTCTAAAACACCTAAAATGAAATGTGGCACAGTACATTTATAGTAAATATATATAACTACATTTATATTTCTCTTAAATTTCTATTGACATTGGTTTGTGGCATTCAACTTTGCATATGGAAATCTGCAAGCCAAGCTTTCTTTGGAAACTAATTATATGTTGCTTACTGTACTTAAACTCATTATATGTTATAAAATCGAATGTTGTTTCAAAACAAAGGTTAAAAGCTTTCAATGTGACACTAGATTGAATCTCAGTATGTGGCTATAAAGTAGAAAGCAAAATAAAGAAAAACAAAATATAGTCATTTATCAGGGGGAGGTCAAATTCAAGGGGGTTCTTGAAGGTTGTACAAAAACCGTATAAACGAGCATTATTTATATACTGAGATCTAGGTTTCACAGCTGCTTGCTGCAGTCTAACTTCAGTCAAATGTTTTTTTGAAAGAACAATTTGTTTTATATTTCTGCGCTATGTGTGAGCTATTTTTTCCCCCACATGATTTATGTTTTGCTCAAAAAGCAACCCACTTAAAGTAGTAAATGATATTATTCCAATTTCTCTTTATAGGAAAAGTTATATAGTTACAGTTAAAGGCGTTTACTTTAGAAATAAAAAGACAGGTAGAGAGATGCAAACATGGTCTAGTTCAAAGAAGATGTACACCTCATATTTATTTTATTTAGTCTAAAAAGGTACAGACAGTCAACCAATGGCTTGATGTGTAACCAAAAAAGACAGAAAGTGTAAAACCTTGAAAATGAATATTCATCTGGTGTTTGTAAAGCACATATATGTTTGTGTGGATATATTTTAGAGCTTCTTGATCCAAGGAGAAATCCGATTGCCTTTTGGAGCAAAGAAGGGATTTTTCCCCTTGATGGCAGAATTTAAAGTAGTTTAATTAGGGTTTTTTTGCCTTCTTTTGGATCAAGAGTAAGAAAGTTAGGTAGAAGGGTGGAACTTGATGGACTTAGGTCTTGTTTCAACCTTATGTACTATGTAACTATGTAATGACCCAAAACATACGGCCATGGGAACAAAGGAGTGGCTCAAAAAGAAGCACATTAAGGTCCTGGAGTGGCCTAGTCAGTCTCTAGACCTTAATCCCATAGAAAATCTGTGGAGGGAGCTGAAGCTTTCAGTTGCCAATCGTCAGCCTTGAAACCTTAATCAATTGGAGAGGATCTGCAAAGAGGAGTGGGACAAAATCCCTCCTGAGATGTGTGCAAACCTGGTAGCCAACTACAAGAAACATCTTAACTCTGTGATTACCAACAAGGGTTTTGCCACCAAGAACAAAGTCATGTTTTGCAAAGGGGTCAAATACTTATTTGCAAATGCAAATCAATTTATAATTTACTTTAAATGCGTTATTCTGGATTTTTTGTTGTTATTCTGTCTCTCACCTACCATTAAAATTATGGACTGATCATGTCTTTGTCAGTGGGCAAGTGAACCAAATCAGCGGGTGATCAAATACTTTTTTCCTTCACTGTACAAGGTAAGGGCAAGAACAAATAAAAATAGAGCACTGAGACATACCTAAATAGAATCCACCCAAATGAACACAGGGAAGGGAAAGGAAGCGGGAATTATTAGAATTTAGATTATACCTTCACCAAGACTGTTATAATCTCAAATGTATACTTTGCATTTTTAAACAAAAGCAAGAGCGGCACGGACAAAAATAAAAGGTGCGGAAGGTAGAAGCTTGAGACCAGTACTCCATACACATAACATCAGACAAAGAGGCGTCTGAGGCTGCCGCACCTCTAACAGAATGAGCCCCAAATATAGGGTCAATCCCAGCTAGGCCCAGTAACCAGTGCACTCATCTGGACCGGACGAAATGGGGCAACATATGACAGAAGGAGTTGTTGAGAACCCCCCCTGATGATGAGACCCTGTGGCCAAATGATACTTCAGCTGCACAGGAAAATATGGGTAGAAACCATGGATGTAAAAGATTTAGTGCTACAGGACACTGTAAAATTACCCTGAGGCGAAAAAGAAATATTGTTGGCATTGAAAGCCAGAAATATGGTGGAAAGAAAAGAAGAAAAGAAGCAGCGATGAATTGTCCGGATTTCATGAAATCTAACACCTTCTGAACATTCCAGAGAAAAGGGTATTTAAGACCCGGGGACGAAACAAACGTGCCCCGCGTAAAAGACGACAGACTAGAGGATGTAACCCAAGAGGAGCCCCCAAGACTGAGACATGAGAAGCCGAGATAGTGAACCAAAAGACGTTCAGAGTGTTATAAGATTTACTCTGAAAAAAGGGCCGGCACCACCTATAGGCAAAGTTGGCACCACGCAGCCTGCAGCCCCGAACCGCCGGCAGCGGTCATTCATTAGAACCACGGCTATGGCTCGCGGTCATTATGGGGTTAAGTGGGTGTGGTAAATGGGAGGGGCTTGTTGGGGTGGAGCCAGGGGTGGCAAAATTATGTTTTGCCTAGGGTGGCAAAAATCCTTGCACCAGCCCTGATCATCCTGCCATTCCAAACACCAAGACACCCAGGACTTCCAAGCATAGGTGTTAGCCTGTCTTGTACCTGGAGCGAGGGCATCCTGGAGCAGCATGTGAGCGTCCTCTGAAAGTTCTGGCAGATCCCAGGGTTGTCAGAGAGACACCAAGCTATTAAAGACAACCTCTGCTGAGGAATGAGGGGTGGTACCAGCCTGCTGGGTCCTGGAGTAGGTGAGGAACCGTTGAAAGAAGAAGTGGAGTCTCCGTGGATAGCTCCAAGAGAGATGGAAACCAGGGTTGAGCCGGCCAAAGGGGCATGATGAACAACACTGATACCTGTTGGAGCCAGATCATGCAAAGAGTCCGAGGAATCAGAGCGAAGGGGGGAAAGCGTAAGCCCCTGTTGGAGGCCAAACCTGCAGGTGGCGTCCCCAGCCAAGCAATCCAGGTCTAAAAGCCAACTGAAGAAACTTGCCTCTTGAGTATTCAGTCTGGACGCAAATAGATCTATTGAGAATGGACCCCTCAGGGTGTCCAGACGCTGGAACACAGCTCCACAATTTCCCCTTATGCAAATTATGAATGCTCCTGTCTTGCAATAACATTAAGAGTGGAAAGGATTCCCCCTGAAGTACTATATGTGTTAGTAGTTAAACATAATTAAAGTAAAAATTGTTCATTTGAATACACTCTAAATATAAATAGTATACAGTATGTTTGACATACTATACTATATTACACCATATGTTTGCGGCTAGTTAATTTCAAAGCATGCCATGGTAAGAGGGATACTCAAATAAACTAAGAAATGTCCATCTGCTATTCAGTTTCTGCAAAAAATGGTATGGTATTAAATTAAAGTTATACTTCTTTCATCATATGCACTTTAATGCACATGATAGGGAGTAACCTTTACTTAATCAAGGGTTACATGGAAGGATTTATCAAAATATTCTCTATGTATTATTTCCCCATCCCTAGCTATGTGCCTTGCAGGAGAGGAACATCGGTATTTATGTTTGGCGAAGATGTTTGGGACAGCAGAGACACTTAAATGATGGAATGCGATATATGTTTTTATGTATAATTAATATCATGACACAATGGCACCATGACTCACCACCAGGCCTCTAGTGGAGTACCATAAAGTAGATGTTTTTATTTATTTATTTATGTATTATTTGCTTGTTTGTTGAATTTGAACAGCTGTAAAGCTTCAGGCATTTTTGTCTTCACTGTTGATGTTATAAATGTCATGTTTTTAAAAATACACACAAAGCAAAAAAAAAGTAGGGTCAATTTTGTGTGATTGTGCAAATATATAATATAAAAATAATAGTCCCACGTGTTCTCAAACATAATAGGACAGAAACAAAAGGTAAAATTGGTCAGATTGTCTATAAATGGTTCACATCTCTTTACACATTTTTCACTCTAAACATTTTTTAGGACTTTGTTTTCCAACTGTGATTAGCAGGGGGTGTAAACATTATCTTGCAGAAAAGTTTCATTGATGATAACTCAATTCTCTTTTTCTGCCAAGCTAGCATACTTTTAATTTCTCCTCCTAATTATTTCCTGGCCATAATTTACTAATGTAAGTTTAATAGCTGCAGTTTTGGAGATTTTGACAATTTGCTTGGGGTTATTGTAACAGAACTGCATTATTAAATAAATACTGTATCAAAGAGGTAGACGAAGCATTGAATGATAAAATAACAGGTCAAGTGCAAAATACTTCTGTATAATTAATTTAACGCTTATCTTTACTAATTACCTATTGCACATTTAGACAGTGATTTGTTAAACACAACCTATATTAATAACTTGTTGTCAACCGAACTTCTTTCAGCAGAATTGTCAACCTCCCTACTAACCAAAATATTACCACCTCTGCAAACATCAAAACACACTGAGATCTATTCACTAAAATGTAAGTGCGTGCAGTTTGGCAAAAAATTGAACAGTAACATAGTAATACGTTGAAAAAGACCTAAGACGTGAATCCCTTCTACCTATCCTTCCTGCTTTTGATCCAAAAGAAGGCAAAAAACCCAAAAAACAATTAAGCTATTATTTTTGGGGGATTTTGACACATAGGGTGGAAAAATATCCTTCTTGACTCCAAAAGACAATCAGATGGATCATGAAACTATAAAATGTTAATGCTTATTCTATTATTTGTAGCCCTGTATGTTCTACAGACCCTTTTTGAAGACATTCATCATATTTGATAGCTCAACCTCTCTAGGCGGTGAATTCCATATCTTTATCGCCCTTACTGTAAAGAATCCCTTCCTTTGTTGCAATAGACTTTTTCTCTCTTCAAGTTTCAGAGGATGACCACTTGTACTGTTTCTGTTCATGAACAGGTCATTGGAGAGGTCTTTATATTGGCCCTGTACATATATTTTAAGATGCTGTTTTCCTAGTGTATATATATGCAACTTTTTAAGTATCTCTTTATAAGTAAGACATTCCAATCCCCTTTGTCTAAGGAGAGGTGAAAAAATACCATGTGAGGATAATACGGCCCACCTATTTCTCCATAGCCTCCCAAACCAATTATTCTTTTGGAGGAACGTAGAAACGTAGACCATAGCATGCCTCCCAAAACCAAGCACAATATTATGAGGTGTTAAAATATAATAAAGTACCCTCTAGAAGCTTACAGCTCACCTATATAGACATCCTCAACTCCCTACCCATTGTAATACAGGGGTGAAATAAACCTTACAGAGTGGCGGCCCATGCATATCCCTCAATTTACACCCATCCCCTGCCTGCCTCTCTACTTGGTGAATTTTAAGATATGGGGGTATCTAGAGCAACAAGATACCCCCAAGCACCTACCACACTTAAACTGAGGTCCAGGTAAGTAAACTGCTGATTGTTTTCATGGAAGGACAAATTACTTGAATTTTTTCAATAATAATGTATGTAATGACAGTTTGAGGTACAAAACCATCAGGGTAAAAACCTAGGGCAATGAAGGAATATCTTGTGGCAATAAATACTGGATGTACCCAGAATTTAAAAGCCAGCTTTTATCCAGCAGGACACCCAGGCCTTAACAGGTACCATGTTGGCATTGTGACTAGGTATTGTTTTCTGGTGCCTATATTTTCACCTTCCTGTAACAATGTACAGTGGTAGACAATAAGATCTCCCAAGGGTTAATACAAGTTAATAGAACTCTTGGCATCCCAATGGGCAGGTAGTGTGGGCAGCCCAGGTGGGATATAAGCTTCATAAGTGTATTTCTTACATTTAACCCCCACAGGTTATATATTTAATGTTTTTTACTTTTATTTTTAGGACACAAAAATAATAAGTGACTGAGCATGCATGTTAAATAATGTTTTTTTCTTAATTGGAATGCTTGCCTTCTCTTCAAAGCAAAATGCTGTCAGTGTTTGCTTCATTTTTAAACTAGAAAGAAAAAAATATGTTCTTGATCTTTCTTATGTAGAGTAAGGAGTTTACCCATGACCTAAAAATTGAAGCAACACTTCAAAAGCTTACATTTCATCCATCACTGAAACAACTTTTACTTCTTTATAGGTTGGCTCATTTCACTGTTCAATAGCAAAACAAATGCAATACTTAAACATATATATTTATATTTAAAGTAATAGGCATAGGTCAAAATGCCACCCAGTCATATGTTTGCTTTTGGGAAATCTATTAATGGTATTCAAGGAAGACGGAAAATGGAATACAAAAATATGTAAATAGACAAGGCGACAATTTTATATAGAGCAATGCTACATGGTGTGTGAAGCAAATATATTAACATTTTGAATTCTTATGAATATCAATATATGAAAAAATAAGTTTTGAATAAATTGAGTGGGAGGCAGGTGGGATGGTAAACTAAAGGTATTTTGCATGGGGAGAAGAACACATTTTGAAACATTTTGAAACCTCTAATATTGATCTTTTCTGCTGTAATACATGAAAGAGTTTGATACATCATTATTTGTACAACACATATGTTAAAATGTTTAGAATAACAAATAAAAAAAATGAAAGAAAGTGACTAGTAGCAAAATCAACTATTTTCAGGATCACAGCAACGAGCTTATGATTGTTGCATGTGGCTGAAGATCTATATTGCCCAACTTAATTAATACAAAAGGGATTTCGTTAGGATATGAGAAAGACCAGCATATAAAGCACAGTAGGGGAGTTTAAAAATGTATGTATAAGTAACAGTGATTCAGGCAAGAAAAGAAACTGCTGGACCCTACACTATGTATAACATGGCACATTGCTTAAATTTCCTATGTCCAACATTAGTGCCTGACCTCACAAATGCTCTACCGGATGAACTGGAAAAAAATTACCAAGTGTCCCAATACTTTTGTCCATATAATGTATATAAAGTTATAGTCCTGTGTTTTACTCCCTCTGATTAAAAACTTCTGCAGGGAGCCCCTAAGAGTGCTCCTTAAATGGATATGTACAATATGTTCTAGTCCTAATGTTTCTGTCCCTTTAAGCAATTTAATTATGATTCCACTTTTGAAAATTATGTTTTGGTTTTCTACAAGGTTCAGAATATGTGGCATAATGTTCCCAAAAGTATTAAAAATATAATATTATAAAAATAATTAAAATATAATTTATAACACATGATGTTTCTTCCTGTTTCCATTTAAACTCAACAGTATGTGTTTATTTGTTGATTACTATGTCTATTTCTGTATAAGTGGAAAGCTTTGTCGACTGTTCTGCATTAAATAAGCTCTAGGGCAAAAAAACCCATACATGACCTCCTTTGTAATTAACAGAATAATGGACTTATGCACAGACACGTACACAGACATACAACATAGACAGATGCATATAAAATGAATAGCTAAGAATATTCTATAATGAACCATCAAAGAAAAAAGCACTTTTATGTCAATACACTTTGAAATATAACTTGTGTTCACAAACTGTCAAATCCCGCTAATTATTATCCACTTCAAAAATCTTAACAAACATGAGATGGTCTTCCACTTGAATCTGAATCAAAAAGTGTGCTTTATGCGTTGCATCTCATTCTTTTAGATGTGAAAACATCTGTGGTTAATGGGCATATTAGACGCTTTCACTAAGCACCCTACACAGCAAATTTAGCTGTAGCATATTGACACTGAATTCTAAAACCGAATCATTAAATGCACTGAATTTAGAAAAAAAGAGGGTACAATTGTCTTCAATATGAATGTTTTGAAAAGTTAAATGTAATCTTTCCTATGCTATAAATATTTTACCGTCATAGTAAAGCAAGTATTAAAACAAAACAACATTTAATCTAAACTAGATTTTATTTATTAGTATTGCCAGGCCTTACATTCTCTGAAGAGCATTGGTTTCCTGTGGTTAATGAAACCATGAGCAGTTGCCATCATAGAGATTGATATGTACAATTCAGACAAATCAACTTAGAAGAATAAATTTAATAATAAACATCGGCATGTATATAGGACTGAAGGACAAATCATATTACGCCTGATAAGGAAAAAAAGATCAAAGGGATAGTGTCATAATAGTATGAACATGCATTACTTGTAGTGTGGGTTTCAAGAGACAAGGGAAACTAAGTAAATATAAAATTCTCATAGAGTTTAATTTAATGTGTGCATGTTACAATGCTGGCATAGCTACATCTATGTGTTCTCTTCTATAATCCTTTGTTATTACACAGTCAGGCACTGCAATTTCATTATAATATTAGGTAGGTATCTAGACCATCAAGTTTTGGCGTTCCTTGCCAAGTTATTGAAATTGTTTTATTATTCCAACCACGAGCGTTGCTAGGTGTCCAAAAGATGTGAGTTTAGAGCCCATAGCAGATGTGATAGCAGCAGAGTAAAAGGATTAGACATGTGCAAATGGGCCAAAAACAATTCAGACACATTTTCCATTTTTGCCCCATTAATTTTCAGCCAATGAATTTCGTTCCCTTATCATTTGATTCAGCCGGATTTTCGGGTGGAATTTTTAATGCAGGAATGAAATTTGTTGCTCAGTGCGCACATTCACTGTCACTAACTCTCTTACATTTTTCATTCTCGTTTACTCGCTCTCACGCTCTCTAAATGTTCTACCTTCTCTGCCGACCACTTTTTCCGACTACTTCCACTTCCACATCTTCAACATCTATCTTTTATCTTCTCTTCGATCTTCAGTCTGCTATCTTCTATTTTCATCAGCATCTTCGCGGACATAACATGGTGGCAACCTCTGCCAAAATAGTGTCGCTTGTGGTGATGTCCTCTCTCTGATTCTCCAATATAAACATATTTCCTGCTGTAAATATACAGTACATAACACAAACACAAACTGAAGTAGAAAATGGGGGGTTAACAGAGAAGTGGACAATGCTACATATCACTCCCCCTATCTTGAGATCAAAGACCTTCCCTGAAGTTCCTGTAATCAGCAGTCATATTTGGGACCTCCATGGCAGATCTAGAGAGTTCTGAGTTGCAATTCCTGAAATAAAAAAAGGTATCCGTAGTTCTTATAAATTATTCTCTCTGTTCTTTCTCTTTGAAGAATTGGATTCATATTTGTGATATTTCTGAAAAAAAAACTAATCATAGAAAAACGAATGCACTTACGCTATAAATTGTGGCATTGTTTTGTATATTAACTTTTAAATGAGAGCAATGTGAAAATTAGCTTATTTTTGACTAAGTTAAGGAACAACTTAAGTAATTGGCTGCAATATTTGCCAGGTTTTTTTTACAAAAAAAAAAATCTAAAAGATTATATTTTCAGCACATTAGCATGTTACTAGAAGAGGATAAGAGAAAATGACACTCAAACTGCTGTAATGATTTTGCGTTTCAAAATTTATAGCTTATAAAATGCTTTTATAAAAAGAAATAAAGAGTAAAAGGCTGTTAATGGATGTGCAATAAACACCAGAAGCTTACAAAAATGATAGCAGCTTTCTCCCATGAACAAATTTGAACTTTTAGATATTTTCCAGTTATTTTTAAGGAAATCTTTTTTGTTTCAAGAAAGAAGAAATGGCTATGATGGATTGACAACTAGATACAAATGGCAGCATGAAAAGAATGTCTTAATAAAACTACTGTAAGCTGCAATTTTCAGTTTCTGTAAAAGAAGAAGGAATCAGAGTATTGCAAGAACATTGAATCCAGAGTATTTTTTGTGTGTGAACATAATCTATAATTAAATGCTTGGGTTCTATTGGATCAGTGACTTTATTTATCGCTAAAATGAAAAAGACGTTGGTCCTTTGTGATAAATAAAATGCAATACCACACGTTGGACGCAATGGTAAATTATCGAGGTGGAAAAAAAGCACAACCACATACTGCTATTGCATTTTGATTTAAGTTGTGGGATATGCGGAATATTTGGCTTTTTCAGCCAAGCTGTAGTTAATGAATGTAGGGGAGATCAGCAGCGTTAAAGAGCCTGGCCCCCTATTGATAAAAAAAGGTCATATCAACTGGCATTTAAAAGATTTTTGGGCACTGTTCCATTATCCCATCAGTCCAGCCCATTGTCCTTCTTTTTGCATGTAGTCAGGATCATGGGTCGATTAGGGAAATCAAAATGCCTTTAAGCTGTAAAATCAACCAAGATGTGGGCCTTTAAAGGACAAGCCTCAGCAACAGCTCATGTGTCCTCATCGTGATGCACTGAAGCATGAAGCACTGAAGCATGTGCACATTCTTACATTCCGCTTAAATGTATCTTGATGGGGAAAGGTAAGTGTACATCCATGCTCCACCTTAACCATGCCCAATTCACCTCTGACCATCCCCTAATGATCACACCTGGGAACTCTCCGGGTTTGGCCTGGAGATTGCCGGGTGAGCGCTATCGCGGGAGCGGGGTCCTGACATGCCCCGCTCCCCGCCCATTTTTTCCTTTACATGGGACCACCCACCAACATCAGCGGGACCACCCACCGACATCAGCTAGAACTCCCCCGACATCAGCAAGACCGCCCACTGACATCAGCGGGAACTCTCCTAACGTCAGTGGGTCCACCCACCGACGTCAGTGTGCAGATATTATAAATATCATTAAACTATTTCAACAATACAAAAAAATACAATAAAAATAATACCAAAATCTATATCTTCTTTAAAAACATTTACTGAATTTAACAGCAGGGGATGAGAAAGGTAATGCTTTTATACATTAAAATAATGTAAGATTATTAACGAAATGAAGTCGCATCTCAGGTTAGTTATGGAATAAGCAGACTAGACACAGACGCTTTTATTTTAAATAAATAATAGAATGAGGATACTAAGATAATCTTAAGTGACTTTAAAACATATTTAACGCTTTCCAATGGTATTGTGTTTGTCTAAGCTGAAATCAATGTTAATTAAAGAGAAGCAATTGCGTGTAATTACTCAGCAAGTTTTTTTTTCCCGTTACTATATCTATAACTGTTTTTTGTTTTTGTTTGAGCTACTGCTGGTGCCATTATACAAAACAATTAAAACTACTAAATAGTTTAAAATAATATTAAAAACAATAATAACACAAGATGGGAACGAAATAGTAAAGCAACTAGTTAATCACATTAAAGGGCATTTTGGGTAAGCAATAAGGTGACTATAGGCACTTAAAAAGATTTTTATAGATGAGGTTTGGCATCACTGATTACGTAAGTGTAACGCATTGTAATAAAATACATAATTTAAGCACAATAGCGCAATATGTATGTTCTCCTTGAACTCAATGCAATAAAAAATGTTAATATGAATATTATGAATAAAAATATAGTGTTATAGCTCTTTTGTACAGAGCATAATATAAAACAATATACCTTTCCTCATGGGTAGAATAACATGCCAGTGTTATTTTTAACAGGAGTGTTTAAAATGGAATCACGCAGTGAGAAAGAAGACATTATTATTATTTATTTACATTTAAACTGCCTGCACCTGCTATTTTAAAAACTGTTCATATTTGGACATTAAGAGGCAGTTTACATTAATTACACTTAAGGGAATTCAAACAGTACCTTAAGATCCATTGTTCTGTGTAATAATATACATGTGTATCCTGTTAGCTAACACGATTTAACAGTGCTTAAACATAGTTAAAACCTGCCATTTCTGAGGAATCTTTACTTAAAGTAATTTTAAGGGGAGGTTAACCTGGTCTACCTTTGACTAATAAACTAAAAAAAGTCAATATACTGAGTTTATATATAATGTGGTGTTTACCAGGCTTTTTTTAAAATAAAAATGCTTGAAATTAACAATGCATTAAACTCAAAAATCATGTAAAAGATCAAGACAACAGTTGAATCTGGGAGAGAACATAGAATTTGACAGCAAATAAGAACCATATGGCCTATCTAGTCTGCCTATTTTTGCTGATGTAGGGTGTCAAAACCCTTTGAGTGCTTGGTCTGCTTATCCCCTGCATTTTTTAATTCCCTCACTCTATTAGCCTACTCCACTTCTGCTGGCACACGGTTTTACACTATGACCAGGGGCATAACTAGAAACCACAGGGCCCGGTGTGAAAATTACCAACATGTCTCACAGTACCACCTTTGCACCCAAACAACTTGTGAGCGCCACCTTTGCCCCAAACAGCTTATCAGTGAAATCTGGGGGGCATAACTAGAAACCACAGGCCCCTGGTGCAAAAATTGTCCCAGGCCCTCTAACGTCAACAGCTGGTCTGTGCCATTATTGGTCTCAATTAACTTGTCTGTGCCTCCTTTGTCCCTTGCCCCCCTTCCAACATACACTCTGGCACACATATGTAAATACACACAAATTATACACACTTACTCATACTCATTAATACACATTCATTAACACACACTCCATCTCCACTTACTTACACATACATGCTCACACAAAAGCACATCCATGTTCACATACACGCTCACACAAAAGCACATCCATGTTCACATACACACACACAATTACACATCTATGCTCACACACAGAATTACACATCCATGCTCACACACACAATTATACACACATGCTCTCATACACACACACACAATTAAACATTCATGCACACACACAATTATACATCCATGCTCACACATACACACACACAGAGAATTACACATCAGTGCTATCATACACAGAATTGCACATCCATGCTCTCATACACAGAATCGCAGATCCATGCTCTCACACACAGAATTGCACATTCATTCTCAAACACACAATTACACATCCATGCTCTCACACACAAATATACATCCATGCTCACACAGACAATTAAACACCCATGCTTTCACACACTCACACACATCATTACACATCCATGCTCACATACATAAATACAAACACATATACATACATCCCATCCTCTCTGCCACCCCTGTCAGGGCTTGGGTGAGCAGGTCAGGAAAAAACCCTCAGACAGGGCACATGGCTGGAAAGCCCTCAGGCAGGGCAGGCGTAGTCAGGCCAGTAGCGTACCTAGCGGGGGGTGGG
>VKOC01031754.1:0-19861 GCA_009364415.1 Spea multiplicata
AATTGCGGCCCGCGTTCCGGACTGATAAGGCCCCACAGATAAGTTGCCCAAATATAGATCTTTTTTTTATATTAAAGGCAGAGTGATTTAACACCTGTTTAAATTTGTCATCCAAGTCACAAAATGAAAAGTTTGCCATTTTCAATCAACTTTGCATAAAATAGTTAATTTGCGTTTAATCACCTTTGGGTCATTCGCCGACACCTTCCATTAGGACAGTTTTTCTGTTACTTGATTCATAATTTTTGTATCGCATTAATATTTCCATGCATATGGATTCACACTTGCATATGTTTCTTCTGCATCAGTGTGTAATCTCTCTGTAACCATACTTACTGTTTGATTCTCACAATGTGTAACCATTATTTCTGTATGCAAGCTTTGTGAAACAAATGAGGAAACACTAATGCATAAAAAAAATAAAGTTTAAGTTAAAAAAAGATATTGCTGAACACATATTGTGGTGTAGTTTGGCTGTGGCATATACCAGGAGCTATAAATTCATAACTAATGTAGAATGTGTGTGAAAAAAACACAAAAAATACCTTTGATAAAGGCTGGTCGTAAAAAGGATGCATGAAAAGAGTTCAAATACCGGCATACCCTGAGATGTCTAGTTTTCAAAAATATATGGTTTGATGGGGTAAATTGCATTGGCCGACTTCAAAGATGTCCCAGCACAGAACATAGGGGCAGAATTACTAGATTGGGAAAAAAATAGTTTTGAAATAGCAAAAAGCTACTTGTACTTATTGCCCTATTACTTGCCAAAAACAACAAAACTAAATTCATTAGTTATTTAGGTATTTCTAGAGAAATCTATTTACCAGGTTATTTTCATTAACTTTTATGGATAATTAAAGTAAAAGTCAGAAATAGTAAATATATATGATCAGTGGTGACTCTAGAAACAATATATAGGGGGTCACACAAGATACCACAGTCAAACTGTGGGGGCATTAATAATTTTCACCATTAAATCATACCACTGAAAAAACATATATATTGCCAAAAGTAATGTTCTATGGAATGATACTTTTGTTATTGGACTAACATACTACTTGAGCCACAATTTAGTACGACTAATCATTGAAATAAATATTATAGAGTAAATAACACAATACCTTAACTTTCCCACTAAATTATTTCAGGGCCTTGAATGTTTTGTCCCCTGAAGTTACTACAACTTCAGAAGGGCATTTTATCTCTGGATAAGTATAAATTAAATAATTCCTATTGTAAGTTAAGCGCCAGGAAACAGATGACCAAACACACACACACCAACACAGGCTCTGTCACACCGACCCCAGACACACACCACTAGGACAGGCTCTGCCACACCGACACCCAAACACACACAACAGTACAGGCTCACACCAGAACAGGCTCTGCCACACCAACACACACACCAGGACAGGCTTAGCCACACCGACACCAAACACACACACACACACAACAGAACAAGCTCTACCACACAGACACCCAAACACACACCCCAGGACAGGCTCTGCCACACTCACATCCAAACACACACACCAGGACAGGCTCTGCCACACTGAAACCCGAACACACACACCAGGACAGGCTCTGCCACACCAACACCCAAGCATACACCAGGACACCAGCTCTGCCACACCAACACCTATACACACACACCCCAGGACAGGCTCTGCTACACTGATAACCAAAAACACACAATCTACAGGACACAATCTACATCACAGACATCTACATAAGGATAGATTTTTCACACTGCATTGTCATTTATACCCCCTTAGTGTTTTTGCCCCTTGTATATTAATGCCCCAGCCAGCACCCTTTTAGTATAGATTAATGTGGTGCCCCAACACCCTTGTATGATCGCCTCCAGCGACCACTATTTGTATTAATGCCCCCAGCAAGCCCCTCCCTTTACTATTGATTTATGTGATGGCCCCATCGCATATATGCGTTAGACATGTATTTTTAACTACATAATGAGTACTTATCTCTTTGAAGTAAAGACTATGATTGAAACATGATTTCAAAATTACAGCTGAACTGGCAGTTTCGTTAATATTAGACCCTGCTGCCGACATATATAAATATTAGATCCTGCTGTGATATATAATACATATTAGACCCTGCTGCCGATAGCAGGTATAGATCAAAACATTAACACACAAACCCAGCTTTGCATGTATAGATCAATTGAAATTCACTTGTGATCTCAGCACTGAAGGTATATAAAATAAACAGAACCAACTGAACAAGAGATACAAACCCTGCATTTGCAGGTATACATAATAATGTATGGAAACATAGCATAGCAGATATGGATCTACAGAATAACACACAAACCCAGCTTTACAGGTATAGATCAATTGGAATTCACATAAAAACACAGCATTAAAGGTATATTTAAAACCCCCTAAATTACAGGCATAGATCATAGGTCACACACCGCAAAGTCAGCCCTGGTGTCCTCACTGCCAACATAGAACCTGACCAGCACCCAGATTACACACATAAGATTTGCCATCTTCCCCAAATAGCCCAGCAGAAGTCAACTTTGTCCCCAAACAGCCTGGCCTGTGCCATCTTTGTCCCCAAGGATCAAACATCCTGTTAGTGCCATCTTTGCCCTTCCACAATTATACATCTATGATACACACATTCTCATTAACTCATGGTCTCCCTCATTCAGGCAATTCATCCACACATTAACTCATGGTCTCCCTCATTCAGGCAATTCATCCACCACATACTCATGGTACTCCCTCCATTCAGGACAATGCATCCACACATTAAACTCATGCGTCCCTCAACGCATCCACAGTATTAACTCATGCTCTCCCTCATTCAGACAAATCATCACATATTTAACTCATGCTCTCCCTCATTCAACAAATCATCCACATTCATCCCTCCCTTATCACTCTTCTACCCCCTCTCCTCCCTTATCACTTTCTACCCCTTCTTCCTCCCTTATCACTTTCTACCCCTTCTGTCTCCCTTATCACTTTCCAACCCCTCTACCTCCTCTTTCCCTACTCACGATCTACCCTATCCCCCTTTGTAGTTCACTCACCTTTAAGTCCTGCGGCCGGAGAACGAGGCTTCCGTCTTCCTGCTCTGCCGCAGCGTACGCTGCTTCACTGCTGAGCGCAGGATATGATGTCATATTCCAGCGCTGAAAATGAAACGCTGGCACCGCGACAGAGGTAGGAGACTGAGGCTGCCCGGGACTTAAAGTCTTATTGCGGGACTGTCCTGGGCAATCCGTTGGGTGGTTCCAAATTTGGCAGGGAATTGCCCCCCCTCCCCCCCTGTAGCGACTCCACTGTATATCAAAATGTCAATGAAAGCCCTTCTTGTCCTGAAAAAAATATATAATTTGTGTGGGTACAGTAAATGAGAAAGAAGAACATTACAGCTAAACATGAGCAGTGCAGAAATGTTTAAACAGCCATTGTCACGAAGGGGGTTAATAGATGTATTCAATCTATTTACATTCTATGTAATTTCCGACTAATTTGAAATGGTCTTGTAGTAGGACTTGAGCCCTACATGGAAGTGGGGTTGTTGCCATTTTAGCCAACTCATTCCTGCCAACGTATTCCTGAGTTCTGCAATGGTGAAAATTCTATTCATTTATGACTGTCACGTTTCCGGTCTGGGCCTAATATGTGCTCTCTCAGTTAATAAAGGTTTTGCATCAGAATAGTCCAAATCAAGGGACTCTGAAAGCTATTTCTGCAATGTTTTGAGCAGTTGATGTGGCTTTACATGTTCAGTTTAATTGAGGAGCTTAATATTGTTTGGTCTCCTTCGATAATCAATGTTGTCAATCTTTTCCATTAGAAATTTTATTTGTGACAATGTCAGAGCATTGGTTGCAGAAGGAAGGTATTTTGGACCACGAATATTACATAGTTTGTACCCTCTACCAGGTTTCACTCATCAAACTACATTTCCCAGCAGACAACACATCAGGTCAGGCAGTGCTAATGAACCAAAACTAATTAAATAAATAAAAGCTTAGAACAGGGGAGCTCAGGGCCTCCCATACCTCTCCTAATGAGCTGTGAGAAGAGTGAATATGAAGGCTTAGTTGGTGTTGCTTGTTCTGTGCATTTACCTTTGCTTCTGTTTTGAGGCACAATATTTGTTTAAATAGTGCTCTAGTGAGAGCTAGGTTATTCTTTGTTTTTTAAAATTTATTTTCTTTTCTTATAAATGCACATTTTGATTCCATAATAAAACTATTGGAAAAGATTGGACACTAGAAGACTGCGGTAAGATCTTTGAACCTGGGAACGTTATCACATATTGTAGATGATTGAGTTGTCACTTGTTCCTGCAGTTGCATCACAGTGTCCTCCATGTATCCATGCCTTTGCTCTAAGTGTAAATTTGGTGGTGTTGGTGGTGATTTGAGCAAGAGCTGTGTCTAAGGAGGATTTATTTTCAGATAGTTTGCCTCAAAAAGGGTCTATAAGACTTTGACCATTTCTTGAGTGGTGTCTTCAGTAGTCAAATTTGTTGTCTGGGTGTATTCAGGACTAGCAACATAGGACCTGCAGGACCTGGACCAAACTCTGGGTCACTATCCGATTGTGAATTTTGTAGATTATTCTTTTTAAGTAAGTCTCTGGTAGTGAGTTGATTCTTTTTATGAGAACGGTTCATGTATCTTATCCATTTTGTCAAGTTGACTAGGGCCACACCAGAGAGTAACAATAAATCAATGTGACATTGTCACGCTAAATGCTAAGTTAAAATTGTCCTGGTACAATATAGCAATACAGTAATGTATTAACCAAAATTAAGTTAAATTGGGTTCCATTTGTTTAAAGGACATTATAAGAAAATAGGTAATGTACAAACGTTAATAGTAAGCGGTGGTATGAAAATTGGCCGATAGATGGCAGTATTGGTTTATCAGTGAGGTTTGCATATAGGTTTATGAACAGGCTCACCTTAAAAACATCAAGCAATATCTTATGATTAATCCAGCATACTCCAAAACCACAAAGGTCCGTCTGTGGTGCACCGAGCCAAGAAGTTCCCTGTTGAGCAGTTTCCATATAAAAGGAGTATGTTCAAAAACTAAATATATTTACAAAAGCAATAAAGTAACTGCGGTAGTTGCTTGACGTTGAGTGTGTATCAAAAAAGAAAGTGAGTTGCGTACGTCTTGTTTAAGGCGCCTCTCTTATGAGAGAATAGATAATTGAAGTTAGTCAATAGCTGGCAGCATTGACTTATGGATGTGAGTTGTATAGAGATTTAAATACAAAATCCACAATAACGGTTCTGTAGTAGACCCAGCACAATAGTTAACTATTGAATATCCCAGTGTTCTCAACCCATAATGGTAAAGGTAAGTACTTCACAGGGCCACAATATTGTAATTTCGTTGTGTGGAGCTGTGAGTTACTGTGGTCGCAACACTAACAAGTGGCAGGGGTTCGAGGCCTGAGGTCACAGTCTGTTCCTTACTCAGGTGGTTGCATACTGTGCCCCATACCAGCAATTGAGCTAGACTCCAGCCTAATATTGCTCCTGGTTCTATAAATATGGTCCGGTACTTGTTCCTCAGCTTATTCTCTGACGGTTAAAGAGTCAGTGTTGGGTTCACAGACTACCATTGGTTCTGCCCCAGAAGTCTTAAATTAATCAGTTGTCTTCAGCTTTTGTTATTACGTTACATTTATTTATATAGTGCCAGACAATCCTGTAGCCCTGTTACAACAGAGCCAGTAAAATAAATTAAAACAATTATAACAAGTTGGTTCAAAAAGAGAAGAGAGTCCTCCTCTTGCAAACTTACAGTTGAGTTGGTGGTTGAGGGGAAGTGAAACAAGAGAGGACTGCTTGGATGGGGATGAGTTGTTTAAGTCAGGATGATCTGTAGAGGTTGTTGGTCATTCAGATGGGTTGATTAGGCTGAGGGTATTATGAAGAAAGGTTGTACGCTTCTTGAAAAAAAAGTAGGTTTTCGGGAAGCTTTTGAAAGTCGCATATGAGGGAGATTGAATGAGGAAGGAAATTCCAGAGAAGGGGTACAGCACAGGTGAAACCTGAATGTGGGAGTGGAAAGACGTAATAACAGTAAAAGAGAGATGCAGGTCATGAGAGGAACAAAAAGGGTAGATAGGGGTGAATTTGGATAGAAGGGTAGAAATGTGAGGGGGTGCGTGTGATATGTTATGTTGATTTGTAACACGTTAATGTTGTTAATTTCCAAACTCCAAAATTCTACCTTAAGTGCTAATATATGATCTACCTTAAGTCCTGTTATGTAACTTGTAAGAGAGTCAGTTGGCAGCAGAGGGAGAAAGAGAGAGCATGGAATAAATAAGCTTCCGCATGATCTGTCTGTCTTAATTGTACATACAACACATGTTACCAGAAGTGGGGTACAAAGAATAACGGCAAACAGCACAAGAAACATTCCTCCCCTGGATTTAGAATCTGGAAATGTATCAGAAACCTGGACAAAGTGGAGGGAGCTGAAAGAGCTGGTTTATGCAGGGCCTGATGCAGCACAATGGACTGATCAACAAAAGGCTAAATACTTTCTCATAAGTGTTGGCCAAACAGGCCGGGATGTATGCAGAGCATGGTGTGCAAGTGGAAACATAGCTCCAGAGGACAAAAAAAGACAGAGGTACTATTTGCAAAGTTTGATGAATATTGTTATCCACGAACAGTGCAAAGAAAGCTGTTCTATGAGAGGAACCAAAGGGGCAGTGAATCAGTTGATGAGTGGGTCACACAGTTACAATTGCTTGCAAAAGACCATGCAAGATATGATAAAAGACAGGATATTAATGGGCAGTCAGTTCAAGGAAGTGCAGGAAAAGGTACTGCAAGAGGAAGAATTAACCTTTGAAAGAATTGCAAGAGCTAATGAGATGTCAAGAAAAGACTTGCAGATACTGGGAGGTCCACAAGTCAGTGCAATTAAAAAGCAATCTAGAAGTCACATAACAAAAAAGCGGAGTGGAGAGGGAATAAAAGAGAAAACAGAGCTAGGAACACAGAAACAACCTGTGGGTATTGTGGAAACATATTACAGAGATATATTATGCACTGCAAGAGGCCAAATGTGTAATAAATGCAGAAAAAGGGGCACTTTGCCAAAATGTGTCATAATGGAATGAGCTATAGGAAGCCACAGACACGACCAGTGTATAATATAGATGATTTGGACAACCATTCAGATGATGACACAGACAGCTCACATCGTACCTTGCATCGGTGCAGAGCACACACAACAGTCCCGTGACACATCCTCCTCAGGCGGCTTCCTGGGCAGAGAGTACCACCGCTACCCGACCGGCGTCTTCACCGCGTGGCCAACCACGCGGCAAACAGGTTTTGACCATGTGTTCAAAACTTAATATTACACGTTACATAGTTATATAGGCTGAAAAAAGACATGCGTCCATCAAGTTCAGCCTTTCCTATATCTGTTAATTTGTTGCTGTTGATCCAAAAGAAGGCAAAAAAAACCCCTGGTTTCGCTCTTTCCAATTTTGCACTAACCAGGGAAAAAAATTCCTTCTTGACCCCAAAATGGCAGTCAGATTTCTCCTTGGATCAATAAGCTGTTTCCCCATAATTAAAGATTATATCCCCGAATATTATGTTTTTCCAGGTATCCATCCAGTTGCAGTTTAAACGTCTGTACAGACTCAGATAAAACTACCTCTGCAGGCAGAGAATTCCACATCCTTATTGTCCTTACTGTAAAAAACCCTTTCCTCTGCTTTAGTCTGCTTTAATCTCTTTTCTTCCAGTCTGAACGCATGACCACGTGTCCTATGCATAGTCCTGTTTATGAACAGATTTCCACACAATGGTTTGTATTGGCCCCGAATATATTTATATAATGTTATCATATCCCCTCTGAGGCGATGTTTTTCTAAACAGATTTAAATTAGTTAACCTTTCTTCATAACTATAGTGCTCCATTCCTTTTATTAATTTTGTAGCCCGCCTCTGCACCCTTTCTAGTGCTATGATATCCTTCTTTAGAATAGGTGCCCAAAATTGCACAGCATATTCAAGGTGCGGCCTTACCATTGATTTATACAGAGGCAAAATTATATCTTTATCCCGCGACTTGATGCCCCTTTTTATACACGACAATACCTTACTGGCCTTAGCAACCGCAGACTGACACTGCACATTGTTGCCTAGTTTGTTGTCTATAACAATTCCCAAATCCTTCTCATTTGTCATTACCCCTAATTCACTACCGTTTAGGGTGTAGGTTGCTTGTGCATTCGCTACCCCAAAGTGCATAACTTTACATTTATCTACATTGAATTTCATCTGCCATGTGTGTGCCCAATCCCCCAGTCTATCTAGATCCCTCTGCAGCACAGTAATATCCTGCTCGCCCTGTATAACTTTACCTAGTTTAGTGTCATCTGCAAACACAGAAACATGACTTTCAATGCCTACTGCCAGGTCATTTATAAATACGTTGAATAAAATTAGTCCCAGAACAGAACCCTGAGGGACGCCACTTACCACTTTTGACCAGCTTAAAAATTTACCATTTATAACAACTCTCTGTTCTCTATCTCTAACCCAATGTTCTACCTAAGAACAAGAATTTGCATCTAGACCAATTTCCTTCAGTTTGAATACTAACCTATTGTGTGGAACCGTGTCAAACGCCTTGGCAAAATCCAAGTAGATTACATCCACTGCAACACCCTGATCGTCACTTCTACTTACTTCTTCATTTTAGAATGCAATTAAATTAGTTTGACAGGACCTATTTTTCATAAAACCATGCTGATTGTTGCTAATAATACTGTTCTTCTCAAGGAATTCTTGAATATTATCCCTAAACAGCCCTTCAAATACTTTCCCAGCCACGGAAGTTAAGCTCACAGGTCTATAATTTCCGGGCACAGAGTTTGAACCCTTTTTGAAAATAGGAACCACATTTGCCTTCGTCCAATCCTCTGGTACAATTACTGAAAGAAAAGAATCCCGAAAGATTAGAAACAGAGGTTCACTTATTTCCTGACTCAGCTCCTTAAGTACTCGTGGGTGAATACCGTCAGGCCCTGGAGCCTTGTTAACATTAATTTTCTTTAGTTGCTGCAGCACCTTGTCCTGGGCCATCCACTCACAGTTTGACTGAAAATATTTCTCAGTGGTCCTATGTATCTCCATTGCCATAGGTTCCTCCTTAACATATACTGAGGAAAAATAGTTATTTAAAGTTTCTGCTTTTTCCTGGTCCTCCTTAACCAACACTCCCCTCTCTGTTATTAATGAACCTACGTTTTCATTCTTTGTTTTTTTAGAATTTATGTACTTAAAGAATTTTTTGGGGTTAGTTTTGCTCTCTTTGGCAATCACCCTCTCATTTTCTAGTTTAGCCCATCGAATCGCCTTTTTGCATGCTTTATTGGCTTCCTTATATCTTATATAGGATGCCTCTGATTCGTCTGATTTAAATGCTGTAAAAGCCATTTTCTTATTTTTAATTTCCTGCTTAACGACCCCACTAAGCCACATCGGTTTCAATTTGTTTCTTTTATATTTGTTTCCTAGTGGTACATACTGAGAAGTGTACCCTGCTAATATTTGTTTGAAAATACTCCATTTTTCCTCAGTATTTTTATCCCTGAAGAGTTTTTGCCAGTCAATTAGTTGTAAAGCTCCCCTTATCTTATTGAAATTGGCCTTCTTAAAATTATACGTTTTAGTATTCCCCATGGGCAATTTCTTTTTTGAGTTTATTTCAAAAGAAACCATATTGTGATCACTATTACCCAAGTGCTCCCCCACTTGAATGTTAGATACAAGATCAACACTGTTTGTTATCACCAGATCCAAACAAGTATCCTTTCTAGTTGGTGCTTATACCAGTTGTGACATGAATGTGTCATTTAACAGGTTAAAAAACCTGAATCACCTTGCAGAACTACTAGTCTCTCTATCCCAATTTATGTCCGGGTAATTAAAATCTCCTATAATTAACGTGTTACCCAGCTTTCTCAATTTGCTCTAACAGCTGCTCTTCCTCATCATTATTAACATTAAGTGGTTTATAACATATCCCAACCAGTAATTCTTTTCCTTTTTTTGCCCCAAGTTGATATCTACCCATAAAGCTTCCACAAATCCCTTGTCGCCTTCAAGATGCTTAATACCGTATTGGCTCGGATATAGGCCGCCCCCTTATATAGGCCGCACCCTAACAAGTTTGTGCTGCTTTTTTAACAGACAAAGTTTTCTTTTTTAAAGTAGCACATTGCTGCCACTCTCGCTCCCCCAGAGCATATGCTTAGCCACTGCCCCCCCGATGATATGCTGACCACTGTCCTCCCCCCCGAGATATGCTGCCACTGTCCCCCCCCGAGATATGTCTCCCCCCCCGACTTACCAGAGCAGACTCCCACGTGTCTTGTGGGGCCGGCGGGGGACATCTACGCAATACGCATATACAACTTCCGGTGCTGGCACTCAGTGGATGTGCCGGCACTCAGCTTGGATGTCCCCCGCCGGCCCGGCAAGACACCCGGGAGTCTGCTCTGGTAAGTCTTGGGGGCAGAGGTAAAACGCATCGTGCAGACGGTCACCGGCTGCGGCGATGCGCGTAAGCAACCTCCGCTGCCGGCACGTCTGCAAGATGTGCTTTAACAATCTCCCTTGCCGGGATTCCCCTCGTCGGAATTCCTGGCAAGGGAGATTGTTAAAGCACATCGTGCAGACGTGCCGGCAAGCAGAGGCTGTTTACGTGCATCGCTGCTGCCGGTGAAGTTCTGCACGATGCGCTCTAGACAACCTCCCATGCCGGCACCCCCCCCCCGTAGAAGTGCTGGGAGGCTGTCTGAGCATATCAGAGAGTAGGCTGAGGTCCCCTGCACCGCTGCGGTGCCGCGAATATAGGCCGCACCCCCACTTTAAAGACTTAAAGTGGGGGGAAAAAGTGCGGCCTATATTCGAGCCAATACGGTATATGACTTTAGCTCATTGTTAACATACAAGCATATTCCTGCTTTTTCTGTCCTTCCTATATAACGTATAACCTTTTAAGTTAACTGCCCAGTCATGGGTCTCATCCCACCATGTTTCTGTTATGCCTATTATATCATATTGCTTAGTGTATGCTATTGCATCTAGTTCTCCCATTTCGTTATTTAGGCTCCTTGCATTAGCAAGCATACATTTAATATTACCCTGAGTCTCTTGAATTTTATGAGAATTTTTATTAATACATACCTCCTCTGTTCTGATCTTGCCCCTCCCCCCATCTCCACCCCCCTTGTTCTGATCTGAAGCCCCACTCCTTTCTGCACTATCTCCATTTTCAAGATCTCTGTGTCCCTCCCCCCCTA
Source organism: Spea multiplicata (assembly GCA_009364415.1). Taxonomy (NCBI): domain Eukaryota; kingdom Metazoa; phylum Chordata; class Amphibia; order Anura; family Pelobatidae; genus Spea; species Spea multiplicata. Next base: position 11,361 of record VKOC01031754.1, read on the forward strand.
CCACTAGTTTAAAAACTCCTCCAGCCTTCTAGCCATCCTCTCCCCTAGCACAACAGACCCTCTTCCGTTTAGGTGCAATCCATCACCGCTATAAAGATTGTACCCAAGCGCAAAATCAGCCCAGTGCTCTAGAAAGCCAAAACCCTCCTTCCTACACCATGACTTTAGCCACGCATTTACCTCCCTGATCTCCCGCTGCCTTTCTACTGTTGCGCGTGGCACAGGTAATATTTCTGAAAATACTACCTTGGAGGTCCTTTTCTTCAGTTTATCTCCTAATTCCCTGAAATCATTCTTTAGGACCTTCCATTTTCCACTGACTTTGTCATTGGTACCAATATGGACCATGACAGCCGGGTCTTCCCAGCCCCTCCCAATAATTCATCCACTCATGCCGGACCCGAGCACCCGGGAGACAGCAAACTGTCCGGTTGAGCCTATCAAAGGCAGATTACCCTATCTACTCTCTTAATAATAGAGTCCCCTACCACCACAACCTGTCTAGCCTTTCTTACGCTCTCAACCCCACTCATACTAGAGGGGGTGTTCCCTCGGCTGTTAGAAGGAACAGCTTCCTCCAGTATAGCTACTCCTGAACTGATGCACCCAACATCTTCACTCAATCGGGCAAATCTGTTAGGCTACACAAGTTCAGGACTAACTAAACCTTTCCTCTTTCCTCCCCCTCTACCACCACGTGTAACTGTTACCCAGCTACATGCCTGTTCCCCAGCTGACTTATCTCCTCCCTCTTCACTACCTGCACCCGCTAAACTCTGCTCAGTGAGCAGCAGACTCCTTTCAAGATTGTCTATCTCTCTCAAAGTTGCAATTTGCTTCTCCAGATCTCTAATATGAGCTTCCAGAGAAACCACTTGCTCACACCTGCCACAGAGGTATGGACCCTGGACGGATTCATCCAGGCATGCATACATGGAGCAAGATGTGCATTGAGTCAGATCATCAATCTTGCTAATTCCTATAACCATACTCACAATCAAGTATAAGAAAAAAAGAAATAAATGAGAATCTACAAAATAACAGTTAAAAATCCATCAAAAATAAACAGTTAAAAGTACAGAACTATAGTTCAACAAAAACAGTCCAATAAATATATAGCAGTATAAATACAGTACCTTGTGCAACCCCTTTTTCTCTTTCTAACTCTCATTGCAGAAGTAACTCAAGTGAGCAAGCTCTGTGAGTTACTTGGGGCTTTATATAGATAAACCCACAAAGGTGAAACTAGGTAACCACTCCCCTCAATTAACTGAGCTGCAGCACACAGAAGAAAAAAAAAACACACCAAAAAAATAATTAAATGCAACCAAATAAAGCCTTTTCCACCAGTAGTACTCCTCCAAGGGAACCCCTGTTTCTTTTTAACTCATACCTAAAATAGCCTACTTGAAAAGAGACTATCTCAATGCAGAAGCAACTCAAGTGTTCTTATAACCTCGGGTAACCTCTTAATGCAGGACACGCCTCCACCTTTCCCTATTTAAACCTGGACTTCCTCTTCTGCGTCACCCTTGGTTGGTGTATTCTGCAATTTTCCTGTGCGAGTTACAGTGACTATTTATTCGTTTGACACGGCTTGCTGACTTCGCTCCTGTTTACTGATTTGGCTCCTGTTCTCTGATCGTTTAGTATTGACCCGGCTTCTTTGACTACTCTTCTGGACTTGATAATAAGCAAACAGCCCGGACCCATCTTGAAATATTTTGATGTGAACTGTGATACTGTTCTTCAAGTAGACGCATCATAACTAGGATTGGGTGCAGTACTGAAACAAAGAGGTCACCCAGTAGCCTCGAGGGCACTTACAGCAGCTCAATCCAACTATGCCCAAATTGAAAAGGAAATGCTAACCATTGTCAACAGATGTGAAAATTTTCATCAATATATCAATGGGTGTCCAGTATTAGTGGAAACGGACCACAAACCTTTACAACACATAATACTGAAACCACTAAACTTAGTCCCTCCACGCCTACAGAGAGTGGTAATGAAGCTGGAACCATATGACCTTACTTTCAAATACAGGCCAGGGAAAGGAATCTCAATGGCAGACACGCTATCCAGAGTGTTTCCAGCAGGACTTGAAGCACAGGACGAACCTGATCTGGAGGAACAAGTACAGTCTTAGCCCGTGTACCGTATCAGATGTCAGACTGGAAAGAATTAAAAAGGAAACGGTACTGGACTAGTAACTAGAAAAACTTTGCCGGGTCATGTGCAATGATTGGCCGGAGAAGTGCAAGAAACTACCACCAGAATTACAGGAATTCTGGCCTGTGGACATGAATTGTCAAATAACGAGGACATTATCTTCATGGCGGAATGTATACTAATTCCTAGAAGTCAGCGGAAACTGGTTTTGGATCAAATTCACCAAGGACACTTAGGTATGGCTCTGTGCAAACGACGGGCACTAGCATAGACACTGACATTGATAGGTTTGTGAAGATTTGTGATATCTGCAACGAATTTCAACGATAAAACACAAAAGAACCTCCCATCCATTGGAGTATCCCTTCTCGTGCTTGGCAATGACTAGCTACGGTTATTTTTTATAATGAAGGGAATGACTACCTGATTATTGTTGACTATTACAGTAAATACTTCAAAATAGTACAACTGAAGGATCTGAAATCATCAACTATAATTTTGGCTTTCAAGTCAATACTAGATACCACAGAGATAGGGGCGCATGTGCATGCAAGGTAAAAACAGAATAGGCTCTTCAGAATAATAAAATGATTTTTATTTCTTAAAGTCTAAAATTAGATAAATAAAAAGACCAAATGGTGCAATATCTTCCTACAGATGTTAAACAAGCAACGAAATGCACTTACGCATTACGCAGGTGTAAATAGAGCACTTCAACTTAAAAGTCCGGAGGTGGAGGGAAATAAATCCCAAACTGCTCCTATCGGATGATACCGCAATGTTGCGTCCTCCTCTTCTTTTCTCAACGTGTTTCGCCTTACCGGCTTCTGCAGGAGATAATTAAGAATAAAAAACAAGTGGAAAGTTTAATCCGCAGTGGGTATTCAAATGTCAGTGATGATTCGAAGTCTGTTTTTAAATCCTGTCTATCCATGTTACGCCTCCGACGTCGTCGTCCATTCCTCACGACTTCCGGATACGTATTCGGCACATTAGTATGTTAAACCGTCCTCTATCTGCTGCGTCTCTATGCAACGGGGACGCCTCAGTCCTCAGTGTGTTAAGCTCCTCCCCACCTCTTTATTATGTCCTTACATTCCGGCTATCTCATCAACAATCGGGCACGGATTTCAAATGTCGGTAAGTTCTTAACTAATGCTCGTTTAAGAGCATTTTTTGAGGAGGAGAAGATACATATATCAGGGTCTTTTTTAAAGAGGTATGTATGATTTTTTTGTGGTGAGGCGATTTTTAGAGTAGGACAGTGACAGGATAGATGAGACTTATAATAGATATGTATATCATATGTATGTATATATATATATATATATATATTATATATACGCAAAGATGTATATTATCGATTGGAGAATACAAAAATAGAAATAATAAATAATAATTTATATAATTTATGATTTTGATTCTTATAAGAATCTCCAGAGGTAGAATATTTCACTAAAAAGCGAGAAGACATATATATATTATTAATTTATAATTTAGAAAATACAAAAAATGATTATTCATAATTTATGATTTTTCGGAGATAAAATTTTTAGGAGAAAATAAGAAGACATACATATATGGCACTACGAATATTGAGTAACCGTTTAAAATCCCACTAAAAATATTTAACTTAATTTTATAATCGTAAAAAAATCAATACAAAATCAATATATGTATGAAATGTATGTGAATCTTAAGCTGTGTGGAATATTGGCCTCATAAAATAGCCATGAATAAATAAAATATAATTTATCTAGAGATGTTTATTAGCAGGTATATGTGAGTTAAAATATAAATATAATAAATTAGGTTAAAAATTTGAGTATTATAAATCAACATAAAAAAATCATGTGTGTTAACTATTAATCCATAAAGGTGAGTATATCTAGTTCGGTGTTTAACCTTCCTTTTTGTAGGTCTGAAATTTAAAAATCCATTCTGTCTCTTTCTTGGACAAAGCTGAGTTAATGTCCCCTCCTCTCCAATGTGTTGACACCAGGTCAATACCCATAATTTTAAATTCAGGGAGAGAAAATATTTTACATGTGTTGCAATGTCTTGGAACACTGTGTTTTATATGCATGTTACGTATTCCTCCTAGATGTTCTAATGCCCTGACTTTCAGTTCTCTTGTGGTGCGGCATTCCACATTTGCATTTGAATAAATAAACTACATTTTTAGTATTGCAATGAATAAAATCTTTGATTAGATACTCCCTCCCTGTGTTTGTGCATTTAAAAGTTGTTTTCTTTTTTTGGACATTACATGACCCATGCACTTTACATTATCATTACGGCACTGTGTATTAACTGTTCGAACACCGAAAAAATGACACGGAGGCACATTGGATTTAGAATTGGCCACAGCATTTATTTACTAAATGCCGCAACATTGTTTATTACTCCAAATTTAACAGTATTAAAGAAATGTACACGTCTTAAAATTCTGAATTTAAAATTGAACCGACCATAACTTAATGGTCCTATTGACGACACCAGCCCTGCCAGATACCACCGGTCGTTGTAAAACTCAGGACATGATGGGTCGGGGCAATAAACACCTTGAATGTAGAAAAACCTGTATGGGCATCACTCTAACATCTATCATCTAACCTACAACATGAATGTAAGCTCATACCACAAACTAGATCAAGGTCTAAAAACCTCTGGATCACTCCGCAAGATCCCAACATCCAATGCAGCATTCCTCCACTGAACTCCTAGACTCGGGGAGTGAAGGCGGGAATCTTCTCTCCTCTGTATATCAGTTTGAAATAATAAATATGTTATTTTCACATAAATTTATACAGTATATTTTCCCTCCAAAATAAATCCCACCCAGGTAATACTGAGTAGCTGACCGATGTTTGACCCCAAATCCTCCCCCAGTTCCTTCCTGAGTGCATGGCTGGGTCATGTAACCCCTTCTGCCTATATGTCTCCAGGGGTCTCTTGTTTTGCATACTTTACATCTTCTGCAACCATGGAATCCGGGAGATTTGTCTGCTAAAAAATGTTGGTGATCTTCTTTTCTGTCCATGGATGGGAGAGCACTAGGAGCTAAATTTTTTTAAGATAATCTTGGGTCTCTCTGGTAGGTGTTTCTGTAGGATGGTGTCTTCCCTTAATATTGGCCAACATCTATTTAATGCTTTTTTAATCTGAGGTGCTTTGTCATTATAATGTGTCAAAAAGGAGAACTCAAAACTCTCTATTTCTTGTTATTATTCATAAATCCTTCTCTTCTTTTACCTTGTATTGATTGTAAACTATTTGTTAAAAGATCTTGCGGGTAATTTCTCTCCCTAAATTTGTTCAACAGATGGTGACTCTATGCTGTGAAATCGTCGTCATTCGTACAGTTCCTACGAATTCTAGTGACTTGCCCCTTTGATATATTTTTTAGTCAACTAGTATGGTGGCAGCTTGAAAAGTCAAAAAGTCTATTTGTTTATTCACACGTGATGTAAATGTAAGATTGTATTCATTATGATTAATATATGCTATAAACTTATGTAAGTCTTCCACTTCTCCCTGCCAGATTATAAGTACATCATCAATATATCTTTTCCAGAGAACCAGATTTGTTCCGAACGAATTGTTAGTTCAGATGTGGTTAGTTTCCCAATCTGCCACGTATATATATGGACACTTATCTCAGACACCACTTGCCTCAGGACAAGCTGTAAACCACAGAGTCGTATAGTACGAGTATCGGAAACCCCAAGGTCATATGTAATCGAGAATCGGCTAGGTCAGGAACTCAGACAAAACAGATGTCATCTATGTCCTGACTTTTCAAGTTCTACTACATGTACTTCAAATGATGCTGCAGTTTCCAGCACACCCGCCTTAACAGACATGCCTGACTCATATTCTGAGGGCAACACTGAACCATATAAAACTACTGACACCCTGGGTTTATCAACTATATGTTCTGCGGCTCCAATTGGAGAGAATGCTCTGAACACTTTTATTGACTAAAGGGACACTCTACTCTAGTTATGGTCTCAGATTGAAACCTAAAATATGGGAGGACTTTATTACGCATTAAATGCATAAATGCTTGAGGGGGGGAGATGTGATGTTATGTTGATTTGTAACACCGTTAATGTTGTTAACTTTAAAATTTCCAAACTCCAAAGTTCTACCTTAAATGCTAATATATGGTCTACCTTAAGTCCTGTTATGTAACTTGTAAGATAGTCAGTTGGCAGCAGAGGGAGAAATAGAGCATGGAATAAAAAAGCTGCCAGATCGAATGTAATAGTGCTCTAACAGAGCATAGTCACACTCAATACAGATTTAAATGCACTGAACTTCCGTGATACGGCAGGGATTGTCAGGGTCTGTAGAGACCTAAATCAGGTCCCCTGCCACTGTAAATCACTGACTGATCGCACGGGTATGCTGCAGCTGTCACAGGGCTGCACACAGCGATCGGGGGGCTCTCCATGGAATTCCCCTTACTGCTGGAGCCGGGAACACCAGAGGGGAACCTGCACAGCGGAACACTGTGGAACTGTCAGGACCCGGGCGAGGAGGTCTGGTAGGAATCCATGTACAGGGGATACGGGGAACTCTGTACCCCTTTATGCATGGTGACAGAGAGATAGCTACAGACAGAATAGCAGGACTGGAAAGCAGAGAGACGGGAGCTGAGGCAGGTACAGGCTCAGGAGCTGAGGCAGAGAGACGGGAGCTGAGGCAGGGCGGACGGGAACGGAGGCCCACTGGCAGGGCGGACGGGAACGGAGGCCCACTGGCAGGGCGGATGGGAACGGAGTAGTACCGGGCCAGGCACGTGTACTGGTTCGTGCACGGGTACAGGCTTAAGCTCATGTAGTGGATCATGCACGAGTACCGGCTCAGGCACGGGTACGGTAACGGGCAGAGGCTCAGGCAGGAACGGGAACGGGCACAGGCAGGAACGGGCACAGGCGGAACGGGCACAGGCTCAGGCAGGAACGGGCAAAGGCAGGGGAACAGGCACGGGTTCAGGCAAAGGCACGGGTTCAGGCTTAGGAACAAGCTCAGGTACAGGAATTGGCTCAGAGCAAAGCAGTCCTTCAACGTCAATGCCAAGGCCCTGACTGAAGGGCAGGACAGGTCTTATAAAGGCAGGGCATTACTCAGTCAATGAGGCGCAGCTGTACCAGATAATGAGCTCCACAGCACTCCAGAGGGAGGAGGGTGGCCACTAGAGGAAGCAGATGGAACAATCCCCTGATGATACAGCCAGGTTTCAGGCAGCAGAGAGTGGATCCTAACAGGAACCACCAGATTGCTGTGCTGTCACTTGTCGGGGGCAGCTAAACTTACTTGGGAGATTAGAAAATAGTGTTTTTTATGCAGTCACTTATGTTCTGGGAAAGAAATTGTGGTATTCTAATGCCTTCCATTCACTTATACTACCACCAGCCTTTGTCTAAATGTGTGGTAGTATTTTTTTTTTGGAAACTAGGTTAGTACCACAAACTTGCTGGTAGTTGAATTACTGCACGGAAAGTGTTAGCAATTTGTCCCAAATAGGACATGAGCACAGGATGACCAAATTTCTAAATTTAAAAATGCACTCCTACTAACTGAGTACTTTTATCCCCAAATAACCTGAGAAACCTATGGATGAGTGGTATCACTGTGCCCAGAAAATGTTGCTGAACACACATTGGGGTGATGGTTGACAGTGACATATACCAGGACCTGTAAAATGTACACCCAAAAAATACTACCACAAACAGTTAAAATACTGAATAAAATTCAGTGCTACTGCTGAAAAAGTAAAACTATGCACAACTGCACTGTGCTGTTGTGTGCAATCTGCCAAAGCGCTCAAATTATTTAAATTATTAACTCAAGATTATCTATTAACTAGCAGTACTTTATTTTTATTTTAAATTTACACGGGCCTAAGAGCCTAGCCTACTACTATGCTAAAGCTATATTTCCTTACTATTCTAAGTCTACCTCTAGACAGATGCTCTCAAGCCCACTAAGCTAAAGTAAGGTTAGATCAGTATATGATTTATTAATTAATATTAAGTTATATCATATTAATAGATTATACATTAGAATTACTTATATTATAGATTATAGAATGTAGCTTATGAATTAGAATTACTTATATTATAGATTGTGAATTAGAATTATTATATTATGTTATAGAATAGATTATAGATTATAATTATTTATTAAATTATATTATGGGGCTAAACAACTTTTAGTTTAAATGAGATACAGAAGCAGACATAAAGTTGTACTACTCCTGCTTACTCTACAAAAAAGTACTACAGCTAGTACCTTGAAGCTTTGCTTAGTACAGTTGT